>CAKNYM010025424.1:0-12901 GCA_932195095.1 Andricus curvator
CGTCTGGTGTACCTCAAGGGTCTACCCTGGCATCTCCCATTTTTATTGTTTACGTAAATGATGTAACGGGTAATATTAACTCATTTATATTAATAATTGCAGATGATATAAAAATTTTCAGGATAATTAGGAATATGGAAGATTCTAGGGAGCTCCAAAGGGACCTTGATATTTTAGTGGATTGGTGTAAAACCAATATGATACCGATCAATACAAATAAATGTAAAGTAATGACATTTCATAGACACGAAAATATAATAAAATGCGAGTACAAGATAGGTCACATTGTTCTGGAAAGTGTACCGAAGATAAGAGATCTCGGTGTGATATTCGACTCTCACTTAATTTTTATTGAGCTTGTACGTGTAATCGCTGCGGCTGCTTCTAGGGCACTAGGATTTGTAATTCGTAATTGTAAAAATTTTAAAAATATCAACACAATTACTACACTGTATATTATATTCGTGCGATCAAAACTAGAATATGCAGCTCAAGTATGGAATCCTATGTTCAAAAAATATGGCGATGAATTGGAATCAGCCCAGAAAAGGTTTTTAAAATTCCTTTCACTGAAAAAAGACGGAGTGTACCCGAATCGTGGATCAAACTATATAGAATTGTGCGAAACATTTTCATGGCTTACGCTTTCCGAACGTAGAATTTTCGCATGCTGCTACTTTTTATTTAAGCTCATGCGAAATGATGCAGACTCACCTTTCCTAATAAACTGTCTCCAATTTAAAGCTCCAAGATTGTCTGCTAGACACGTTGTTCCGTTCTATTTACCGTTGCCAGGCTCAATGATTGGTTTTAACTCACCTATTTTTGTGATGTGCACTCATATGAATTTAATGCACAAAAAATCTAACTTGCAATTAGACATGCAAATCATTAGCCATAATCAATTCGTAGACAGCCTTAATAAGTACATATTAGCCGAACGCTCTTAGCTCTTTATAATTATTTACGAATAAGTTCATAAGAAGGTACGATTAACATTATATTATTTTCTAGTAATTTGAAGTAAATACTATAATGCGTTTGGATTATTAATGATAATATTAATTGTAAGAATTTGGTATTATTTTGTATGCAATATCTTTGTTGCCTGATGATGGTTTCGACCAAAGGCATTCGTTTCAATAAAATAAAATAATTGGATAAATTGAGAACTGCCCGTTTTATGGAGGTTTTTGTATTATAGAAAATCGCTTTTTGTCACCAAGGTTATTAAAGAATTTTTGCACTTGACTTTTATTTATTGCTTATTACCTTTGGATAGTTTATAAACTTTTTGAATATTTAAAGAAAGAAGAATATCGAGCCGTATTGGAAATAAGTAAAATTTAATTTTAAATTCATTCTAAATAAATTTTTTTTATTAAAGTCTCTCGAAAATTTTCAGGAACTATCCATTGGTCATCAGAAATACGTTTTCTTTAAAGAAATATTGAGTTAAAAAATACTTGGCCGAGATTTTGTAACCAAGATCCAAGTGCATCGATAGCGAAGTGAGTTAGAACGTGCGGTAGAATACAGAAGTTTAGGTAGTATAGGTAGGGTTCGAATCCTCAGCGAGTTAGATTTTTCAAAGCGTTTAAGCGTGCGATTATATGTGTAAGCGACCGTATTGGTGAATCGTGTACTTAACAGCTATAAAAAATGAAGATATTTGGATTCTAATAGGCATTTTTACTAGGGTGGCGTGCTGTTCTGGCACCAGAGTCTGGTATAGCAGATCCTGGCCCAGACTGGTCATGATATACACCAGACAAAATTAAAATAACGTAAAATGGTACTAAATAGGTTTCTGTAATAGTTTTACACTATATTTCAGCCTTTTCTGGGAAAATATACTGCGGAGACGTCACAACATTCCAGGAGACCCACTGAAATATTAAAAACATAACCTGTTGTCGTATAAGCTTGCATGCTTGCATGTTTGGTCATACTTGTGAATCGTTCAAATTTCCGATTGCTAGATTTTCAATTTCATTATTTATATTCTACATTAATTACTAGTGTTTAAACTAAATACCACAATCTGTTTCCTTTATTCACCAGATTCTGTTTTTCGTCTGGTCTGATCATTTCTCTCGCCAGTCTGGTCAACTAGAGGGAGCGGATGCTGAGCCAGACACTGGTCTCTGTCATACAAGGCAGACGTTGCTACTAGGGGTGTTCTTAGCAGTGTTGCCAACTCAAAAAAGTGAATTTGCGGCACACTATTTTCAAAATTGCGGATTTTCAAAGGAAAATGCGGACAACTCGTTTTTGCTCATTTATCGCGTCGTAACTCAAGACAAATGCTGGAAATCACTTTCATTTGAAAGACAATTTTTGATTGCGAAGAAACCGTGCAAAACTGTCAGCTGAGCTAAAATAAGGTATTCTAAGTTGTGACGTCAACTGGCAAGATGTTCGCTTGCCGGAGGACAAACAATAGCACTAAATATATGGGAGTAAATTTTCTTTTTTCAATATCTTCGTGAGAAATGACTTCTTCCAATTAGTGTTGCTGGTCATCAGTATTTTTCATTTTTGAAGAACTATTTAGTGAAATAAAAAAATCGACATTTTTCATATTGATTTTAATAATTCATTATAGGTATAGTTCTTGAAAAATAAAAACTGATTTCCAAATACACTTATGGAGAGAAATCATGCTTCACGAAAGTATTGAAAAAATAAAATTTACTTCAATGCATTTGGTGCTATTGTTTGTCCCTCGTCGAGCAGATATCTTGCCAGCTGAAGTTAAAACTTGAAACACCTAATAGCTCTGAGCACTACTACAAGCAAGCGGAGAAACCGAACGTAGCGGGCGAATCATTTAACAGGGTGCCCAGCGCTTCTCACGAAAAAGATTCAAGGACAGTAAAATCTCACCATCAGGCATTCTGTTTTCGTGGCAGCAATTCGTGAATCAGAAAATATGTCTTTTGAAACATCAATGAGGTGATCTAGTTGTAAAAACGCCTCATCAGATGTTGCAATATAACCGGCCAGTTTGATTTCCGCGTACTTCACTTTCATTTCTAGAGAGGACTGCTTTGCACAAAGTGTATCCACACTCTTCACGGTCTCTGAACACGAGGCTTTTTTATTTATTAAGTGTTTTTTCCCGTAGCATGTTTGTCAATGTCAGATCTAATGGAATAGAAAAAAATAAAGTTTCAAGTTGTCACGCGCAATATTTTACATAAACTGTTAAGGGCATACTATTTTATCAACATGTATATTCCGATACTTGCTTTTCTGCCCTAAAACTTGTATTGCAAAGCTTGCAAATGCATTTGAAAATATCAGTAAGGTCTGGCTTCAGACATCTGCATTTCGATTGCAACTCTGGTCCAAACTTACAGTTCAGTGCTTAGGTTGCTTTGAATTGTTATCATCCTCATTACGAATCAGTTTCTTTTTTTTAGGAGTGCAGAATCCCGTTCTGTTTCCATTATTGTTGTTCTCCTTATCAATGCTGAGACCCATCAGGAACAACACGAAACTGACGCGACCAAATACAATGATCAAAACCTAAAGGCGGCAGCGCATTATCGCGATAAAAAGAAACGAAGATATTCTGATATTCCCATTTTCTTTCATCCAATAGCATTTTGTAGATCAGTAAACTTTGTATGGGTTCGCTAGTGCGGCTAGGAGAGTCTGGTCAGGTGCTATCGGGACTAATCAGAACCTCGAGATGCACCTATCACGAAGCCAGAATTCGCTTAGTTCTCTTTTATGATTGGCCGAAGGCTTACTAAGAGTAAAAAATGCGGATATTTCGTCATCCACATTAGGTAATTGCGGATTGCGGATAATGACTGAAAGTTGCGGTACAAAATGCGGAAATGCGGAACATCTGGCAACATTGGTTCTTAGCACCTCTGCGCTTTTAAAAATGCAGCTCAATACAATAATACCAGTTTCTATCTTTTTTCGAAATTTGTCTTTGGCGCACTAAATAAAAAATATTAGAAAAAAATGATTGGAAAAGCAAACGGATAATGAAAGGAAAATGGTTTTGCTAGAAATGCGCTTAACGGAAGTTTCGAAGGAGAAAAAAATAAATTCTCATAAATTCTTGCCGAGAACGAACGTCCGGTAAGTTACCCGCAAACTTACCAATATTACCGTACGTTACCAGGGTAATTTACACGACTCAAAACTCTAAATGGAGAGCTCCTCCTACTTTTTCATGGATAATATTGAAATAAATTGATCCTGTCCTCGTGCGCGATGATAAATAAAATATGAGATATACATTTTCTGAATTTTGCAATTAGTAATTTAGAAATATTATTTGGAAAATCTTTGACTTTTGATGACTCCAACGATATTTTGTTCGCCTTAATAAGTTCAAATTGGGATTAAGAGCCCTGTTTCTTTTCCGTAATATTAGAGAGCCAGAACAAGTTTTTCTTTTGAGAAACACCGTAACCAGATTCTACAATTTTTTTCAGCTTAAACGTTAATTTATTTGGAATCTCATAAATGTAAGACTTATCGAATTTTTTCCAGCAGAAAAACCTCAACCTCAAGTACGTTTTAAAATTGTTTTTTGAAAACAGAGGTGCATATTAAACATGAGTTATCCTTTACAGAACTTTAATCAAAATATTGAAAAAAATTGAAAAGACCTCCAAAAACATAACAAAATTGACATATACGGAAATATCAGAACTATGAAAATAATAACTTTTTAAAGCACATTTTGTTAACGCTCGATTTAAACGATTTCATCAATCGGCACCAAATTAATTAATAATAATAATGTTTCTATATTGATATTATTCACATATTTGCATAATTATATCAATAATTATATTATTATTATATTATTAATTAATTATATTATCTATATTATTTATATTATTATTATTATTCGTTTCCAAATGATCCAAAAGATGTAATTATAAGTATTATTTCAAAATAATTAAAAATTAAATATTAAACAGTATATTAAATAATAGGGAATTAATTTATTAGTGAAATTAGTCATTGAAAGTTGAATTTCTTTTTTTAAGTTACTTTAAATAAGCTTTTCAAGCGAAAGAAGTTGCGAATTAGGTATTTTCACTAAACCACCAGCTAACTTCACTTCCTTGAGTGTTGAGGGGAAAACAATGGACCAAATGCATGGGACAAAACTTTATTTTTGTAATACACTCCGCGCTCCCTTATACGACATTCCCCTATACGTCCGCTCCATTATACGACCAGTTGCCGCTCCCCTATACGACGGAAAGGTCGTTCTCCACCATCCCCACTCTTCCGCTCAAAGCTCGCGCGGGAAGCAAATAGTCTCGCGCGTGAATATGATATAGTCAGCTGTCAGTGACGCAGGATTCAACGCGCATGCGCACGACCACGTGAGATTGTTGGTATTGCAAGTGGAAGGGTTCCCCTTGCGCCGTCGTATAAGGGAACGTTTTCGGTCCCGAGCTCGTCGTATAAGGGAGCGCGGAGTGTATCTTCGTAATGAATAATAATTATTATCATGTTATTATTTTATTAAATAGTTATTAATTTATTAAGTAGTTCTTAAAAAATAAAAACTATTTTTCAAATACACTTATGTAGAAAAAAGTAGTTTTTACGAAGATATTAGCAAAATAGGGCAAAAATGGACCGAATCCCACGCATTTGGTCCATTATTTTCCCCTCAGCACTCAACGCTGTGAAGTTAGCTGGTTGTTCAAGTGGAAATACCTAATAGTTTTCGTCCATTTTATCGGTTTTACTTGTTTCTGAGATAACGTATAATTTAGTTGTTAGGACATACCCTATGCTAAACTTGTACAAAAAGTTTTTCGGTTATAAATGTTCAAGTTATTCTCAAAGTTATAAAAATGCGAAAAAGCTGAGCATAGCAGACGACACTTTTGACAGTTTCGCGCGAGTTTCGAGGGGAATTTGAAAATTACACTTTAAAAATTGACAAATTACATTAAAAATCTGTTGCATTTATTGAGTAATATTTTTAAAATAATATTCAGTAGTGTCCTATGTTATTTTGAATATCGTTTCAATGAATGACACTCAAACATTAAGTTAAGTACTGTGTATCGTATAGGTTGTATTCCCTATATGAAAATACTGTTTTTTTGTCTTGAAATAAAATAAAATTGATATCTAATTATTATGAATTTAGATTCATGAGTAATTTGTGTAAATAATTCATTATTTGTTATTATATACCAACAGCCATACCACACTGAAAAAACCAGTTCTCGTCAGATCACTGAAGTTAAGCAGTGTTGGGCGCGGTTAGTACTTGGATGGGTGATCATTCAAAGAATACTGAGTGCTGTTGGCACATCGTGGGTGTGGTGAGCCCACACTTGTAGTTATTTACTACAAGAAACTATCCACCTAGAAACACTACCCAAATCGGGTAGTGTCACGCCTACCCTGAAAGGGAAATGGCTTAATGGTATATATTTATATGTGAAAAAATTCAATAAGGCAATTATTATAATTAAAAATGGGAACAATGACAATATAAATAATAACAAATAATACATTATTTATACAAATTACTCATAAATCTAAATTCATAATAATTAGATATCAATTTTATTTTATTTAAAGACAAAAAAACAGTATTTTCATTTAGGGAATATAACCTATACGATACACAGTACTTAACTTAATGTTTAAGTGTCATATACATTGAAATGTTATTCAAAATAACTTAGCACACTACTATATATTATTTTAAAAATATCACTTAATAAATGCAACAGATTTTCAATATAATTTGTCAATTTGTAAAATGCCATTTTCAAATTCTCCTCGAAACTCGCACGAAACTATCAAAAGTGTCGTCTGCTATGCTCAGCTTTTTGGAATTTTTATTAGTTTGATAATAACTGGAACATTAAGAAACGAAAAACTTTTTGTACAAGTTTAGCATAGGGTATGTCCTAACAACTAAACCACTTTTCTCTATAAAAAAAACCTTTTCTGGTGGAAATATTTGGGTCTGACCACGTTTTACCAACATTTACCGTAATGACCGGTCAGGATTTGGTCATGACCGTGAAATACCGAGCAGCACTCATCACTAATATTGAAGGTTATTCACTTTATTTTCGAAACAAGTAAAACAATTGAAAGTGTTTCTCAAATTTCTGGATCCTTCATGAACTTTGCAAAAAATTCAAAATCTATAATGTAACATTTTATTAAATTAAGACAGACGCATACAACAGAATTTCAATTTATATTTATCACGAGCACAGTCAAGTATCTTTATTGTTAATTAACAGTCAAAATGGTATTTTTACAATAAATGAAAAATAATCGTTTTTCTATATTTTCGTTGCATTATTTACATTCAAATAATAGTTTTGAAAAACAAAACTTCCCTTCTTAAAATGACAGATAGGATCCGATAGAGACGGATAGGATTCGGAATTTCTTCGCATCTATCCGGATTTTTATACGGTATTTGTGTCTGGTTTTAAATCTGGTTTTATGCGAAAATTGGTCGGTGTATACAACTTTTTCTATCTGGTTTTTTATCCGGTTGTATACGAAATATTTTCGGTGTCCAGTAAAGCCCTATACGATTTTCATCGGATTCTATCCAGATACTTATACGGTTTTTGTGTCGGACTTTTAATACGGTTCTATACGGAACTTAGTCGGTGTATACAATTTTTTCTATCTGGTGTTTTATCCGGTTATATGCGAAATATTTTCGGTGTCCAGTAAATCAGTATACGGTTTTTATCTGATTCTATCCGGATACTTATACGGTATTTGTGTCTGATTTTAAATCTGGCTCTATGCGGAACTTGGTCGGTGTATACATTTTTTTCTATCTGGTTTTTTATTTGGTTGTATACGAAATATTTTCGGTGTCCAGCCCTATTTTAATTGTCCTACCTGGTTCTTTATCCAGCTCTATGCGGAATATTTCCGCTGTACATATTGCCCTATGCGGCATTTTGTCGGGCTCTATCCGGATTCTTATACGGTGTAATAAATTTGGATTATCTGGTTTTTTATCCGGCTCTATGCGAAATATTTACGCGGCCCATATTGCCCTATCCATTACAGCAGCTCGAAACAGATAAATAAATTTGCAAAAAAAACTGTTTTATATATAATAACTGCACTTAATTTATTTTTGAAATTAGGCAACTGCACGCACGGTCGCTTACAAACATAATACATGCACAACGCTATAAAAAATCGCACCCGCTGGGGATTCGAACCCTACCTAAACAACCTAAATCTAAACCGCACGCTCTAGCTAATTACACTGATGGATCGCTTCGATTTTGTCGACAAAATCTCAGCCAAGCTTTTTCGCTGAAAAGCCAGGGCTAACGGAGGAACATCTTCAAATTGTAACGCTCCAAAATTTAAAGGATTTATTACTTTCAGTAGACGTATTATAAGTAAAAATACAATTTTCCAGCATAAAAAAAATAATCTAATGATTATAGTTATACTAATCTTATTTAGTAAAAATTTGGAAGTGAGAACAAAAGCAGCTACTACAAATAATTTATTGGAACATTTCAGTTAAAAAAATTGTTCCAGATAAAAAATACTTGAACCTGAAATTAATATTCTAACTTTAAAGTTGATCTTGAACATCAAATCGAAGGCTAGCTGAAATTAAAAGTCTTGAAAATGAAAAATTTTAAATAATAAAGCTTTTATCAAATTTTGCTAAAAGCTAGTAATTATTTAGACATTTTTATCAAATATAAGAATGCACATTATATAATATAATAAATAGTATAATAGTATAATAAATTACAAACATAGGTAAGTGAAGTAAACGGTGTTTTTTTGATAAATAATTTTTTTATTTTATTTATGGAACAATATTTGAAGAGTTGCAGTATACAGAATTAGATAAGCAAAAAAATCGAAATTTTTTAGGACAGCGAAATAAAATTCTGTAAAATCGAAATCACCATTTAAAGTTAAAAGCAAAAGTTTACTCCAGAGCTGAAGTGTTTCTGAATTGAGGCCAAAAAAGTATAATTTAAAAAAATTTCCAGTTCCGAGAAATAAAATGTGGAAGTTTACAATCTCAATGTGACGGGAACCTCAAATTGAAACAGGCTCGGTTGATGATCACGATAAAAAGTGCAATTTTCAGTTTGAATAAAAAATAAAAATTTGCTCCCGAGATATTGAGTTGCTAAATTGGGAGAAAATGAGTTTTGCATAGAAAAAGTTAACCAATTCCGAGTAAATCATTCATGAATTTGGCGGTTCTAATTTCATGGGTTTTGAAAATCGTTTTTATATAGCGATTAAAAATATATTTTTCAATTTTAAAAAATAATAAAAACTTGCTCTCGAAATATGGGGAGGCTGAATAAGAATACAAAAGTTTTCATAGAAAAAACTTATTCTGTTCCGGGAAAATAAAGATTTAATATGGAGGTATCGCACTGTAACTGTTGTAAATGTTATGAAAGTGGATTTTGGTAGAAAATGAAGATTTAACATTTTAGGTTGGAATTTGATTACGGTATTTTGGTGCGAACAACGTGGCAAATAGCTTTATTTAAGAGTTTTTTCTTTGAAAAAAAGTATATTGTTATTTTACAGTATTTAAAAACTTTTAGGAAGAGGAATATGGTCACAAAAAAAGTTTTAAAAAAGATAAGAGTTTAGGCATGTGAAAAAAAGAAGACAGCAGACATGTGTACAGAGAGTCAAGTATCTGGTTACGAATTACCAATCTTTTTATTACTACAATAAAAATGAGATTTCGAACAAATCTTTTAACAACATGTACTTGCTTTTTTAATAATTTTTAATGCAAAAAGCTAATTTTTGCCAAAAATCTCGGTTTTCTAGCTTTGTACTGCAACCCTTTAGTTAAAAAAAGTATAAACTATATCTTAAAAAAAAAACATATTGTCATATTTGAATTTTGTTTTTCATGAACCCCCAATGTTTTTTTTAAATCTCTATAACTTTTGTCTTAATTGAGATATTCGTCGTTTTATTTTCATTTTAATAGCGCTTATTATCTTCTTTCGTAATCCACAAAAAAATATAAAAAAAGGTGTAGTCGAGAATGGCATGAACTCGCGAACTGATGGCGGTAATGCAGCGCTACTGCGATTGCCCTGATTAAGGTCTATATTAGATTGGAATATGCAAGCTGCCATCTTGGTTCCACGCGAAATTCAAAATCCGCCTTTTTTATTTGCGTGGTTAATGTGCGTCGTGCTGTACCCGGCGGACCGAACGAACGGAGCGGATACGCTACAGCGAATCCTCACAGTACCCACATCGTATCCTCTCCGTATCATGCAAGAAAAACTCATTAAAAAAGGAAGATGAACATTTCACTGGTTGAAATTCGGATTCTACGTGAAATTTTGCGTTAAAAGGTCACAGAGTAATCGCAATAGTTTTTCTTGCAACATTAAAAACTTTTAAAAAATATAATACTTATCGATAACGTGGGCTGAAGGCGACTTCAAACGCATCGCCGACGGATAACGCCTATTAACTGTTACTGAACGACGATGCGTTTGAAGTCGCCTTCAGCGCACTTCATCGATAAGTATTATATTTTTTTAAAGTTTTTAATGTTGCAAGAAAAACTATTGCGATTACTCTGTGACCTTTTAACACACAATTTCACGTAGAATCTGAATTTCAACAAGTGAAATGTTCATCTTTCTTTTTTAATGAGTTTTTCTTGCATGATACGGAGAGGATACGATGTGGATACTATAAGGATACACAGAAAAAACTGGGGGTAACAAATGTTGCAGGTAATCATTATTTCTGGGTAAAGTCGGCTAGGGTACAGGGTAATGTCGCGCTGGGTAATTGATAAGTGGGTAAAGTATACCCGACTTTACCCTGGAGGAGAGTAACGTGGGCGAAGTGTCACTTGCTGACTTTATGTTTAGAGAAGCGGTTATAAATTATGAATTCTTACATATTTCCGCGTACAAGGCACTCCAAAAGGATGATAGTTAACATTAATTAGCGAATTAATAGGCGAATTTTCGGCTTACCACACTTTATTCACCAAAATAAATTTGACAGCAGACACAGGATTTGAAAGTCGCCATGGTCTTTAAAGTTAATAGGTGCATTGAAAAAAACAACGTAAAGTTTCGGCTTGAGAATTTCCGAAGATGACATTTTTAAAGCGGAAACTTTTCGGCAGATCTTTGAAACAAATGATTTCACGTTTATTTACAGAAATCTTTGCATGCCAATGGTTAATTAACAATTATGCGATAATGGGCAGGTAATGGTGTCTATGTGAAATATTTGGCGTTTACGACAATTCGCTCTGAGCTCGCTCTGAGCTCAAATGGGAGTTCAACCTCTTTATATGATATAATCTGACAGCCATACAGTCTCATAAATTGCATTCGTTGAGCTCCCCTTCGAGCTCAGAGCGAATTGTCGTAAACGCCAATTAATTCAATGAAAAATTCAAATTCGAACTCCGTGAAAAGGTACCCTAATGGTAGACTCCCATGACAGATGAAAGCAGTGGATGAAAGCAGAAACTCATGAGAGTTAAAGAGACGGATAGATATATTTGTCTGTTTCACTCATGAATTTCTGGTTTCATCCACTGCTTTCATCTGCCATGGGAGTCCACCATAAGGGTGGCGGCCCATCCCAGTAAACACAACATAACTTTAAGATATCGTTATTTTTATCGTTCGCAGGAGCTCTTACAGAAATTACCAAATTATATCTTTACGACATTTTCAAGAAGTTTTTCAATGATATCTTAAACTTGTTTCTTAAAGACGTCTTTTGATGTCTTTAACAAAACTTTTAGAAACGCGCGGGCTGTATTTTCAGAGATAACTTAACGACATCTTTGAAAATATCGTTAACGATACATTTTTTAATGAAAAAAGGGCGCGTTGCAGGAGGCGGGTGTACGGTATGGAGAATTGATAAATAATTATATATATTTGTGACGAGATCTGAAGAAAGACCCCTAAGCGGCCAAAAATCGATTCTCTGATTTTGAATGTTTTACGTAGATTCAAACTTGCTCGTTAAAATGGTATAGTTAAAAAAATTCCATCTTTAATCATTTATTCAGTACAAGCGTGTAAACATTGTCGTTCTATCGGCCCATCGCCACTTCTTCTGCTTTCCCTCTAAAATTTACGTTTGGCCGCTTAGGGGTCTTTCTTCAGATCGTGTCACATTTATATATTAATTTATATCAAGACTTACATTTCCTGAAGCTAGAGAGCTGTTTTTGGCAAGTATCTGACACGCTTTTTATTTCTAACCTATTTAAAATTGCTATGAGTAATCGGAAAGAATTTTCTAACCTCTCTAAGAGGCAACAAACAAATCGTTTGCGTAGAATATTGAAGAATGATTGTAATAACGTAGCTCTTTTATTGCAACATCAGTCAAATAGATTGTCAGTTATTATTAATAATAAAGAAAATGTTGTAAATAGTATCAAAGTTATATAAATTTTCTAAATTTTAACAGTGATTTATCCAGCACTTCGTGTTTCTAACCTCTAATATCTCTTTCTAGCTCTTTCATGTTCTCAAAAAATGGGTCTATATATGTTATATATGTTACAGGCAAAGTCCGATGTGCCGGCACACCGCAGTCTGCCTGGTCCCTCCGCGAATTTCACTTCGGACTCTGCCTGGTCAAATCGCGAAGTGCCCGACAGGCTCAGGCAAAGTCCGGAGTAAAAATAAAACCGTTGGGATTACTTTTCCCGCTGCACAGTGGGCTGGCTCGGGAATGTACAATTCAAAATTGTCTACAGGTCGCAATTGTGAACGGATTTAAACGTTTTTTTTTAGAAATGATCAGCAGTAACTTCTTAAGAAAGATTATGAAGTATATTTATCAATTTTTGTTTCAGTATAATTATTTATTCAACGCA
>CAKNYM010025428.1:0-45790 GCA_932195095.1 Andricus curvator
ATATACCCGGCCTATAGACGGTCCCCACATCTAACATGCAGAAAACCGTATCGTGATCAAACGGTTTCGACAATTTAATGATTCCAGAATCCGACGGCTGTAATTTTTCACTTATCAAGATTAGATCGATTGTCGAAGAGGAATTATCCGTTGTACGCGTAGGTTCGTCGATAATCTGATTTAGGGCAAAACAGCGGGTGAGATCATTAAGCTTCCCCCAACCTGGCTGGTCCGTGCGAGAGACATCGATATTGAAATCTCCTGCACATAATATATAGTCCGCTGCACCACTCGCACGAATCAGCACGTCCTCCAAATCGTCGCCCCAAACAGCATTCGACTTAGGACTCCTGTAGACAGCTACGAAGCCAATTTGTATTTTTTTCAGATGTATTATTATTGCGCAGATGTCTACAGGGATGTCCTCTGTCAAACGCCCCCTAAGAGGCATCGAATCATCGACTAACAAGTCGAACCCCAGGTCTTCTCTAATATAGATGAGTAAGCCTCCCCCTTTACGAGCAACAAGGCTCCTTCGGTCCGTTCGTATCACATTGAAGCCATTAATCGCCACCGCTGAACTGGGAATTTCTTTATGGAGCCACGACTCGGAGATAGCTATAATATCTAAATTATGTAGGTAAATTAGGTCTATAATATAATTTAACTTTGGTAGAAGAGATCTAGCTTTAATATGTGCTACACGTAATGATCGTAAATTATCATTATGAGCTGACGTTTGTTTAAGACCCGGAAGTGAGACATCACAAACAGTGGCCGAAGAACTAAGGGGATTAACAGAGAAAGACGTCGGTACCGAAGGGATCCCCAAACTAATGCCACTAGAGTCGCACGAGTTGCTGTAATATGAACTGGAGGAGTTTAAGCCAGATAGAGTGTTTAACATACCGGTAGTATCTGGATGTCTTAGGTTAGGGCACGAACGTTGTGGAGAAGAGCCAGTGGTGTCTGAAAGTCTAAGCTGAGAGTAGTGTTGCGACGAAGAATCAGACACGTAGTCAGTTGGCTGGTTTAAGGAGGCAAGTCAGGACTGAGCTGACGTCGATGCTGAGCTAAGGTGAGTTTTCAAGAAAGAGTCAAGGTCCGCACCCTCTGGGACCCGCACTGGTTTAAATGAAGCATCTTTTACATCTCTGATCCAGACAGATTTCCTGAAGATCCATGCCGTGCCGTCGAGCTTTCCATTACGTATCTTTTCATTGACTGATTTCAGGCGTAAGTAACATTCTATTGATTGGTTTTGGTTCACGTGTACTGCCCCTTCCTCCAAGTTAGAATCAATTTCGTGGACCGTTAGTGATTTTTTGTTTCTTATCTTGGAGGAGATGGGGCCTGAGCGAGCTCTAGCATTAGAGAGCCGAGCGATTATTGGTTTCGGCTGATTTGTAACTTTGGGTGGAATGCGAAAGACATCTTCAATGTCCCCCTTGAGTAGTTTGGAGCCGGTCAGAACCCCAATTTTTTCTACAATACTCGTGAGATCTTCGTGAGCAGACATTGGAAAACCCGTGATAATTACCTCTCTGTCTGATCGCATCTTCCAAGCAAATGATCCTTCCTCCATGTAAAACTTTGATGTCTTCGATGGCTGCTTTCTGAGCGGAATTATCTTCAGCTAGCTGCTATTGTGAAGCTTTAACTTTGGAGATTCTGGAACACACCGACTCAATTTTGCTCAGAAGGTTATCGTTTTGAACGGTGATAGATTGAAGTTGAGCCGAAACAGAAGCTGAATCAGCACTTTGCAGTTTCAAGGTTTCACTTGTTTTCGCTCCAATTGCTTCCACTTTATCAAAGCTGTCGCAGATCAAATTTAGTTTGGCTAGGATCATCGCGGAGACATGATCAGGATCAACAAGAGGTTGGCTACTAAGGGTTGTAAGAGCAGGTTGTTGAAGAAGGATTTTTTCTGTTGGATTTTTTGGGGCAGGCTGCATTGGTGACGTATCCTCCTTCGTTGAACGCAACAGAGAATTGTGACTGCTAAGTAGAGTATCTTCCGAAAGAGCATTGCGGTTGGAAGTTCCTAGAGAGTGAGAGGCTGGGGCCCCTTCGCCAAGAATAACATCGCTCGTGGAGAAGGAAGATACTTTGGAAGCCTCATCAGCAAAGCTGAAGCTGGAGCGGCACTGTTTACAGACCGTAAGGACTTTTTGCTTGTGAGGGATCTAGTAGAACTCAGTACATTTCGGGTGGTAGGCTTCGTTGCAAGATTCACAGTAGATGGTAATTCTTTGAATTGTGCCCCCACATGTATTACAGTTTGGCTTTAAGCTGATGTTTTTAAGGTCGGAATTCGGCATTTTAACGAAATTATAAGAGCTTTATAAGAGCCTTTATAAGAGCTTCTAATTTTTCCAATATATTCCCTTCATCCCTATCTCTCTCCGGTGTTCTTTTTTTGTCTTAACTTTTTTAATTTCATTGCTCCTCTCCACATCTTCGCCCACCCGTTCTCTTTTCCTTTTATCATCCCCCGTTTTCTCCCCTTTACTATTCATGCTCTCGCTGCTAATCACTCCCGCCGACTTTTGTCACCTGTGTAGAAGATCCCTCGACCCTGAACTATTCGATCTAAGTCTTTCTAAATTAGTGGGCCTCCGCGCCTATGACCCCTTCCTCGACTCGACTCTGCCGTTGCTACGGGGTTCAAAGGCGTAGGGAACGTATCATCTGCGCTACCCTCACTGCTTGCCTCGTCTACGATGCTACCCTCTCTCACTTTACTATCGCTATCTCTATTCGCTTCATTCTTCTTACCAGATTCGCTCTGTCTCCTGGAAACACGCTGTGGACTGTGCGTAACCGGCATTCTACTATGCCGTTATAACCGACCGTTAGCCTCAACTCACCCTCCCCCGTCTCCTCCCTTCTCCGCCCGTCAGTTTCTATCGCAACCCCAAATTTAAAAATAAACTTTCCCAAAACTCACCCACTTATACTGATTTCTTTTGGCAATTAGCGGCCACTTCTACTCCTTCACCCCAGTTCCCTTACTCACCACACCCTCACCGTTCTCACTCAACTTTTCACTTCTCCCCAGCCAAAAAATGAAATTGCTAGAAGAGAGAGTGAGCAAACTCGAACTAAGGAATGAGCACAAGGCAGCAGAGAAAGGGAGTTTGATAGAAGCGAGAGAGTGTGAGGGGGTTATGCATGAGCAGAATGAAAGGTGGCGCTTGAGACTGATTGAGGTTGAAAGAAAAATGGAAGGAGAAGAGAGAGCTAAGAGGGAAGAAAATATAATAGTGAAGGGTTTGAAAGTGGACAGTGAAAAGGAAAAGATTGGGAAGCTGATGAGAGACATAGGCGCACAAGTTAGAGTGGAAGGGATCAGAAGACTAGGAGGGAAGGAAGATGGAAAAGAATGTATGTTTTTATTGAAATTAGGGAGTGAGGAGGATAAATATGAAGTAATGAAGAAAAAGAAGTTATTGAAAGAAAGAAATGAAAGAATCGAAGAAGATCTTACGTGGCTAGAAAGGAGAAGAAAGTGGATGATCGAGCGAAAGGCATGGACTGAGAGATATAAAGGTAATAGGGTGAGGATTGGGATGGATAGGATATGGGTGAACGGAGATATATGCATTTGGGACGATAAAGTAGAAGATCTGAGGGAGGGTAGGAAACG
The DNA here is from genome assembly GCA_932195095.1 of Andricus curvator. NCBI lineage: Eukaryota > Metazoa > Arthropoda > Insecta > Hymenoptera > Cynipidae > Andricus > Andricus curvator. The sequence continues at coordinate 3,653 of CAKNYM010025428.1, forward strand.
GGCAGTGAATGAAGCGGGCAAGAGAGAGGAAAATGGGAATGTAAGTATCACGGGGGGGGGGGGGGGGGGAAAAAGACAAAAGGCCACCAGCGAAGAAAAACTGAGCAAGGGAAGAAGGAGAGGGAAGGACAAAAAGAGAGGAGTGAGTGTGGCTTTCTGGAATGTGTCAGGGCTAAAAAACAAGAACGAGGAGTTCTGGGAGGCTATTGAAAAATGGGACGTGGTAATACTGAGTGAAACGTGGGTAGATGAAATGGATTGAAAGGGCTTGAAACGAAAGTTACCGAAGGGGTATGTGTGGACAATGCAAGAAACGAGGAAAGAACATAAAAAGGGAAGAGCGATGGGAAGCATGGTCTCAGGGGTTAAAAAGGAGCTGATGGGAAATGAAAGAGTGGAAGAGCGAGACGAAAAGCGGCAGGGCGTGATGGTGAGAAAAAAGAAGGTAGGAAAAGAGAGGGTGGCGATCGTTTGTGTGTATAGAAGGAGAGGAGAAGAGGAGAAATGGAGAGTATTAAGAGAATGAATGGAGGAAAGGAATGAAGACTTGGTCATGATAATAGGAGACTTAAATGCGTGGACATGAGAATTAGGGGGGGGGGAGATATGGGATGAAGAAAGCAAAACTTCTCGAAGAAATTCCAAGCACATCGAGATAGATTGGGAAGATAAAACTCTTCTGAACCTATTAGGAGAAGAGGGGTGGTTTATCTGCAACGGAAATATAAGGGGAGATGAAAAAGCTGAAGTGACTTTTATAGGTAAAGGGGAGACAGTGATAGATTACATTCTAGCAGCAGAAAGAATAAGGAAGGGAATCGATAAAATGGAAATAGGTAATGAAATATGCTCAGAACACTTCCCGCTAATAGCGACATTGAAATGTTCAGGATGGAAGCGGCATAGCGAAAAAAGGGAAAGAACTGGCGAAAGAAAGTAAAAATGGATAGATGGAGGGAGGATTAATTGAGATGATTCAAAGAAAGAATGGAGAACAAGGAGATTAGAGGACTGAGAGGGGAAGAAGTCGACGCGCGCCTTGAAAAGCTAAAAGAACTAACAGAGAGGATAAAAGAAGAGGTAAGACCAAGAGAAGTTGGCAGATCTAGAGGAGAAACTGGAGAAGAAAGGAAAAGGGGGAACGGTTTTGGGAAATAGCAAGGTATATTCCTTAGCGTATGCAGACGATATAGTCTTATTAGCGGATGACGAGAGAGGGATGAGTCTCATAATGAGAGTGTTTGAGGAGTATGTGAGAATTAAAGACTAAACGGTGAATGTAAATAAGACGAAGGTGATGATTTTTAGGAAGAGAAGGGCAAGGGTAGAATATGAATGGAAGACGTACGGGGAAAAAGTGGAACAGGTCGAGTAACTTAGTTACCTAGGCTTCTGGTTTGAGTCGACAGGAGGGGTTGAACTACAAGTGAGGAGAAGGATAGAATGTGCGACTAAAGTAATGGGGCAGGTGTGGGGCATGGGGAAGAGGAGTTTTAAAGATGACTGGAAGATGAGACTGGGGATGTTTGATGCTTTGGTGTGGTCAGTCCTAAGTTACCGAGTGGAGATCTTGGGATGGAAGGAGCACAAGAGGGTGGAAAGTATGCAGGAGAGATTCTTGAGATGGGTAATGGGAGTGAGCTGGAGCTGTCCAGGATATATGGTGAGGGAGGAATCAAGTAGAGGTAAAATGGTTATTAGACAAATGAAAAGAGCATGGAACTTTGAGGAGAAACTTAAGAGTGTGGAAGGAAGCAGGATAGCACAAGGTTATCTACGGGAAGTAGTAAACAAAGAGAAAAGGGTTAACATAGAAGGATCAAGGTTGGAGGAAGAGATACAACAGAGGAGGAGAGAATGCGATATAAGAGCAGATGTCAGAGTATGACAAGAGTTAGAGAATGAACTGATAATTAAGGAGGGGGAGGGAAGATGGAAAACAATCATGGAATCTAAACATAACAGGTGGTATAAGGTAGTGAAGGCTGAAGGAGCACCAGAATATTTAAGAAGGGTTAAAAAGGAGAGTAAATGGAACCACGTGAGACGATTTAGGATGGAAGAAGAAATGAGAGAGTATAGGTACTTGATGGATTAAGAGGAAAGAAGACGTAGAGTCTGCCATTACGAGATAGAATCATGGGGACATGTTTTAGAGAGATGTACGGGGGATGAAACAGCTGTTGAGAGTGTGGATGACAGGATAAGGTGGATCTTGGATGGAAGTGGACAATTGGCAAGCTGAATGATGAGACTGCAAGAAATGAGAGAAAGTGAGGAGCATGCAGTAGGAAAAGGCCAATCGCGCACTCCTATACAGGGACAGAAAATGAAATAAAACTTTAAACTCATGCTAAAGGAAATGGTAAGAGGAAACGGAAGCCCAGGAAACTCAATATTCAGCAAATCTCGAGACTAATTTTGTTAAGACAAAGCGATAGCATATAAGTTAATATTAGTAAAATATTATTGTTTAGGTAGTAAGTATTATTGAGGTAGTATAAGTGGTTTTGTAACGTACTGTGAAGGGAGCGGAGGCCCTCGAACCCGCAAAACGAAGAGAATAAATACATACATATATATATAATTTTTAAAAAGGGTTAGAAAACCACCTCACAGTCCCACTGAGAGCAACTGCCATCCAAAAATGACACCAGCTCCCAGTAGAACTGCGGTAAATCACACTTATGGCCACGTCTCACAACCGTGAGATGGGTGGTCACAGGGCACGATGGAATCACAACGACAGGCCGGCGAAACCCTCGTGAGTCTTGAGGACACGAAGCGACCCAAGGATGACAGCTTTCTGTATCCATCTCGCAAGTGCCTTGGCATATTTTTGGCACGCAGGTATGACTTTAAGGTTACGAAACAGTGATAGTTTCGCACCTCCGAGAGCACCTATCACAAGGACAATTACTTGCACCCAATATTCTCGGTGCAGTCGTTGCAGCTCTCTTTTAAGGTCTTCATACCTCTCCTCCTTTTTTTTCTCCTTGGCAGTGATGTTGTGTTCTGACGGAGCCGAGAATTCGATCACGAATATAGTTCGTTCCTCGAAGTCTTGGAAAACGATGTCAGGCCTCGAGTTTGCAACGGAGACTGCTGTCCGAAAATCGTAGTTCCAGAAAATTTGGCACTTCTCGTTGTGGACAGTTGACTTCATCTCCCTTGGAGCGTTCAGCAGGGCAGGGTCGCGACCAACACCGTAAGAGCGACACAGATGGTGATAAAATACTCTTAGGACCGCATTATGTTTATAGATATACGTCGTTCCTGCGTGGGTCGGACACCCCAATAGTATGTGTTCTAGGTACTCAGCAAGTGCATGACACGCTCTGCACCTATCACTGGGAACTTCTTGACATAAAATACGGCCACGATACGCTAAGGAGAAAATGACATCGTCCTGGCATGCGAAAATAAAACCCTCTGTACCTGAATTTAGCCCTGGTAATCTGGGGAAAGCAAAAGTTTGCTCCTTCGACAAGGACTGTTTTTCTACATTTTTGTGAAAGTTTTCATGCATTTTTTTGTCGAGTAGCTGTTGGTGAAAATTTGAACCTCTGCTTTCTTAACTTCGGCTTTTAGAAGTGAAGCATCTAGATGGAGTAATGCACTTTCCTCACTTTTGATGTTAAAATTTAGGACAAGAATTTCAGCCGCTTGCTCCGCGGCTTTGTAAAGGAACGCGCCTTGGCCAATCATCTCGTGGTTCTTGACCATTTTTAGGAAAGGATCTCTGCCATTCGCAACGGTGTAAGCTGTACTTACAACAATTCGGTTATGAAGATATCAAGGGCCTTAAGCTCGTTGTTCGTCCATTGAACCACCCTAAACAAGTAAAGTAGAACCGGGACGGCAAGCATGTTAGTCGCAGATACCTTTTTCAACGCTGACAGATTGGAAGACCAAATCGTTGGAAGAAGATGCTTGGATCTGCTTCGGAGAGACTCCTTCACTGATGTTACGTCCTGAATGCGGCTTTGAGGCACACCCAGGTATGTATAGGTCTCTTCAGTATCCAGATGTCTAATAACACTTATATCCGCAAGCTCAGTTCATCCATATAAAATACATGGGTGACCTCATGCTCGCGCTATTTAGTGTCGCCACAGAGGTATTCAGGAGAATTTCGTAATGCGAGAGATAGAGGCAGTAGTGTGATGCAAAAAAGCAAAGGGCTCATGGTAACACCCTGAAAGACACCCCTCTGGAAAGTGACGTTGTTCGTTGTCACACGATAGTTTCTAGATGAGATAGTAAATCTAGTTTTCCAAAGAGGCATCAGTCTCTCTATGCGTCTCACTATGTGTGAATGCACCTTTAAGCTTTTCAATAGACAGATGACAAGTCTTTGAGAGGTTGAATTGAAAGCTTCCCGGTAGTCAATCCAGGCCATTGACAGGACGCGCTGATGGGCTGCAGCGTCTCTACAGAGAAACCTGTCAACTAGCAGGTTCTCTCGACAGCCTCCTATACCTTTTTTCGAGCCACGTTGTTCGTACATCTATCGCCAAACAGACAAAATTCTTCGAACAATCCTGTTGTTCAGGACAGCTGTAAAGATCTTGTACAGGGTGTTCAAACAACTTATTGGCCTGTAATTCTCTGGGTTGGAAAAGTTGCCTTTTTCCGGCAGAACTATAGTGCGTCCTGACACCAGCCACTGCGGAATGGGCGTCTCCGACTTTAAATATGAGATGAATATGGGGGCCAAATGTCGGTGTGTAAAAGTACATTTCTTCCACCAGAAGTTCTTGATACAATCTGGTCCAACAGCGGAAAAGTTCTTAGTGCCTCTAAGTGCTTTTCTCACCTCTCCAGCAGTGATTGATGAACATTCCTCCTCAGATTTTATGAGGTTGTCGCAAAACTCCTTGAAGCGAATGATATTGTTAGTATCTTCTTCCAACTCTAGTGTTTTCGGGATCTTGTATACCTCTCTCCAAAAAGTCTCTACCTCCTTGGGCTTGGGTGGATTCCTTCCAGAAACAGTATGTATTCTACTCCTTGCGTCAGATAACATCCGAATTTTGTCAACAATATGCTGCTTGATTGTAAGCAGCTTTGACTTGTTCAGTGTGTGATTTGAGATCCTTAGTTCTTGGGCGAACTATCTGGCCTTTTCCGTGAACGGTGTACCTGATGTTATGTAATCAATCACACATTGGAAACGAGATGCATTCTGTCTTGCCCATCCAATCTCCTTGTTCAGTTGATGCAAGCGTCTTTTGGTCTTTTGATCCATCCTCGGTTTTAGCCATCGATTTGAATCAGCCAAAGCTCTCTCAGCACCATAAACTGAGAAATTGATGGTCCAGAGGTCGGACTCTTCCGAGATATCTCCACGAAGGGATGCATCCATTTCAGCCACATCTTGGGGCTTATGAGGAACTTGCATGTTAATGTTCGTCTTTGTACTGCAATTGCGATCATATCTCAAAAGGTGCCTGCTTTCTGCGGTTGCTCTCAATGTCGCTTCCTCATCTTCGTCTGCAGCTTGATCAAGTAGCGGTTGGGGAAGCGCTCCGCGTACATATCCATTTTTCCGGAGGTTGTCGGCTTGATTTCGGAAAGACTGATGCGAAACGTGCCGAAGCTCTGGGTCTTTCTGGCACCACGGAGTTTGCATACGCGCCATAAAGCCTCCGCGAACAGGGATAATGCTGGCATCGTAGCAGTCTAGCACGTCATCCCTGAGTTGATCCGTCCACTCAATGTGGGCGTTTCGCCGGTTCGTCGTCGTGTTTCCATTTTAATTATTTTCAGCCCCCCGAACTCTAGGATGATCGGCATTCTTTGCCGACCCGTTGTCGGGTGCTCTGCGCGTCCGATCATTTTGAACCGCACTTACTACAACTATGTTTGGTGTTGTCATTTTTGTTCCCACGAGCAGCTAGGGATAGGGTTCGTCCATCTCCTTGTAGAGCTCCGCGTGCAAGGTTAAGGCTGCATACTCCGAGAGGTCGCCCGGTATCCCAGAGTCACCGTTTAAGACACCTCACCCAGGTGCCATTCAGCTTTCGACACGGTTGTTACGCCTCCGCTTAGGGGTTATTCCATCGGGACCATCCCTGGACAATTGTTCGCGACTTCTTATTAGGGGAAAGTTGCCTAAGACAAGTCCCCTCCTAAGACGGGACACCCTGAATATTTTTGTACGAAAACATTATAGTCATCACTTACGCATGCGAATACGTGCACAGCAGAATTATTGTTATTTTGAAAGTGTTTTTTTTCTGCACTGGAAGTAAATTAACAAAAACAGAAAGAAGAAATTATTTTTGTACGTTAGAGAAAGAACTTTTACCTGTTTTAGAAGTTGCGATTTAATGACTTCTAATGATTTGAAGGAGTAAGTTACTTTTTTTTTGGTAGATAATTTTGTAAACTTTGCAATTGGTACTTACGTTCAATTAATTTTTATGCTGTTTAATAAAAATATTTGAAAAATTGTGATCATCCGAAATTTCTAAGACGGTCCCCGGTTAGGCTAAAAAAAATGTAGGTAAAAGCGAAATCTTTTTTAATTGCGAGTTTCGAGTGGTAATGCCTTCAGCTTGCGTACGTGTTTTGCATATTCTTCAAAAAATTGGTTGCAGAAAAATAGAGAAGAGTGTTGGAAACATGAGGTAAGAAGTGAAACGATATAACTTCTCGAAATTGTATACAAATAAAAAAATTTTGCGGAAGCTAATAATTCAAGAATTCCCAAAGTAATATAGAAAATATTTCGAATTTTTAAATTTCCCGCCAATCAGTCGTACCTTTACCTAACCTCTTTATTGCTTTTGCATCATGACTAAGAAATTTTCAAAAATATGTTGATTTTTCGATTTATATAAGTAAATTCTTGATCTAAGATAAATAATATTTCTAATTATACAACTTTTCATAAATATTTAGACCTTGAACTTCGTTTCCACTTACTTTTCGTTAGACCTTATTTATCGCTTATTTTACGTTTTATAATGTATTTTGCATAACTTATTTGTCATAAATGAAAGGAATATGTTGGAACAGTATGCTACGAATAAAAATTATCAATATCTAGTGTTTAATTACATAGCTTTTTTGATTTTAAAAAGGGACCCGTCTTAGGATACCGTGTTCGCTAAGACGAGACAAATACATATTTTTTTCAACCTCGAAGTTCATTGCCTTCTAAACATTTTTTGAAGTTTTAAGCGTATGAATTTTGTAAAGCAAACCTCAAACTATGATGCCAATAATTGATTTTGTTTCTGAAGTTCCCTAAAATCGAGAATATTCGGAAAATATGGAAGGGGGCTTGTCTTAGGCAACTTTCCCCTAATTATTGTAACCATATTCAGCAGAAACCCTTGGTACAACCGCAGCAGAACAAGCCGGCAACAAAGAAAGAAAGGCGACACTGTGACCAACTGCGAACAGGCATCCAATAGAGGAAGAGCGATGCTTCAGGACCCGGAGAAAAATCAATATTCAGGTTACTCCCAAGCCCAAAGATCTGGCTAAACCAGATGACAGATGGTATCAAGACCTCCTGGTGGAATTTTCCATTTGGCATTTTCACCTCATATCTGAAGTCGGAAGAGCCTATTCCGGAGTGGTTAGTGGAAGAGCGCACAGTGCTTCTACTGAAGACAGGCAACTTGTCTGACCCTAAGAATTACAGGCCAATAACTGGTCTGAACACACTGCATAAGATCTTCACAGCTATCCTAAATGATAGGATTGTTCGGACGATTGGACCTGTGTGGCGAGAGATGTACGAACAACGCGGCTCAATGAAAGACGTAGCGGGATGTCGGGAGAACTTGCTCATCGATAGATGTGTTTGTAAAGACGCAGCATCCTATCAGCGTTACCTATCTATGGCCTGGATTGATTACCGAAAAGCTTACGATTCAACCTCCCATAGATTTATAATTTGTCTGTTGGAAACCTTGAAGCTTCATGCGCACATCGTGAGGTGGATAGAGAGATTAATGCCGCTTTGGAAAACCAGATTTCCTATCTCATCTGGAAAACATCGTGTCATATCAGGGGTGAGCAAAATGCATCAAATCTTATCCATTTTGAACACTCACTCCTAAAGGCCCGAGGTAAGAGAGGACAGGAGAAAAACTGCCGCGAACAGCTCCTCGACAAGAGGATGCACGGCATCTTCCACAGAAATGTGAAGGATCAGTCGATGTCGTATGAGCTAGCGTTTGCTTTCCTCAAATCACCCGGATTGAAGTCGGGCATGGTGGGTGTCATTTTGGCATGTCAAGACGGTGTCATTTCCACTCTAGCTTCAGATTTCAGATAAGAACCCGCTCCCGGTAAAATACTGCTGTTGTCCTTATGACAAACATTTAACTAAATATATATAATATATATATATATATATATATATATATATATTAAATAAATAACACTGGAGTTCTAGACACTTTGAAAATCTATACCCCTTACCCCACATACTCTCCGTCGCACCGAGTAAGTCACACTTACCCCGAAAGGGGAATAGCTTCATGTTATAAAATTAGAAACTCTTGACTTTTGATCTTCAAGATCAACACAATTTAAAAATTGTAATTTATACATTTTTCAAAATTAAAGAGTTTTCAATTGTAAATGTTCAAAATTAAAAATATCTGAACTGCAAATCCTAAAAATTGAAGAATTTTCTATTGTAAGTCTTTAAAATTGAACTTTATCAAAAAAATGTTTCAAACCACAAAGTCTTTAAACATAATTCGTGAAAGTCGAACAATGTGTAATTCCATATTTTCAAATGTCAAACATTGTTAATTCTAACTCTAAGATTATTTATTTCTAACAATTTACAATTAAAAATTCGAAAATTATTTATAATAATATTAATATTATGTAATATTTCATAATAATTATAATTTCGGGACTGAATAATAATTTGTAATAATCCAATTATTTCATGTTCTTTTACCATGAACGGCGTTCTCCCAAATTACGGCAGGTCTGTTTCTGAGGTGCGTAATTTGAAGAGAGCCGCAATTGCCCGTTACGGCCTTTTCCCGAATTTCAGCATCCTAATTAACACCGTCAACGGCATTTCCAATATAATTAATGAAAAATGTTCCTCAATTTTTTGGAACATATGGCAAGTTCATAAGGAAATTAGTCAAGAACAACCAAAAAAGTTTATAAAATGAATTAGAATCCGCGATACAGGCGAATAAAGATTCGAACCGTTTTTGTCGATTTCCTCGGCATTGTTCATTTCGCAATTTAGTTATCGATGTTCTTCCAAATTACAGCAGTTCTAGCCTGAGGTATTGCGTATGCGTCCAGCAGAATTGTTATTTTAAGTTACTGGTGAATCACTACCCATTTCCATAAATTTCCGTAAATTCGTATAAATAATTTTGTTGAATGAAAGAAGATGCACAATTAAATTTATTATAAGAAGATGTACTCTTGTAAGTTAAAATTCGAAACTTGTTTCAAAGGTCCCCAAGGGGCCATCGCCGTTCAGCAAGAATAATAACTTATTCCCGGTTAAGAAATAAAATTTTATTTTTCTTCCTAAATTCCAACAATTTTTTGTTAGTTAGAAAAACTTATGCTATACTAACGTGGATTGTTAGAAGTTGAAGTACTTGAAGTATAGCGGAGGGAATGTCCTCGTTCTGTAGGTAGCGGCCGTCCTGCCGTGAGACGTCGATACAGCTGCTCATCACTTATTTCTGTAAGAAGGAATATGGGGATTGTTATTAGAAAATTTATTCAACGAACCCCAAAAATTTGCTATTGGTCCAAAATAAATATAGTCAAAATGTAATCTCAAAGTCAGTTACTATTAACAAAATCCAGAATCAAAATTTCGATGAAGTAAATATATTTTGAGAATCTAGACAGCCCAAATTATGTATTTTTAGAGTATTACGTTATTGTGAATTCTTATTGCTCATTGACAAATGTGCAAATATAAAACTTTGAACGTTATTTGGAGGTGAGATTTCATGAAAAGTGAATATATTAACTGATAATGGTGGAAAATATAAGATTTTTTCCAATGTGCCTTCAATATGAACCGATCAATCAAAGTTGTGCCATTCTGCGCATTTTCATATACTAATGCAAAAACAGCGAAAAATAAGAAAATTATCTTCCCGAAAGAAATGGTAAGAAAATTTTTCAATCAAAATATGAAACACCCAGACGTAAATATTAGAATTACTTTTCATACAAATTATTTAAAACAGACAACTAATCTTCAATTTGAAAAAAATATATCCCTTCCTTATGTCGTTTGATTGAACTTTCTACAAACGCGGTTGGCCCTGCAGAAACTACATTTTTAAGATTTGTGTAGGCTAAGCATATGTATATTGACAACATAAAATATTGAAGATTAGTTTCATCTGCTATTGCACACGGAGAAAAATGAGAATTTTAATTGTGAGAAGATTGCTGAACAACATTAGAAAGTACTATGCAAGTAGGATCGAATGCTTGAATAAAGATTACGTTCCTAGATATTTTATTAAGTATAAGAAATGAAAATGGGCCCTACATATGTTAATAAATGATTGATATGCTTATGTGATTAAATGCAATCAGATGTGATCATTTTATTATTTTAATTTAAAGAAGCATTAGAAAATTTGAGCTTATTATCAGCAGCTCTGGTGGCAATGGTCAACAAACGCGCCATAGTATGAATTGCGGAACGCACTGTAGAGTCGGTAGTGTCTCAAGCTGGGCACGTTCCCGAACGTCTAGTAGTTGCACCCACACGCTATTCGATCCCAAAAGTTAGCGTTTGTGACAAGCTCCCGTGAAGCACGGAATTTGAAGTCGATCGTCACGCCGCCGCGCGCTTTGTTACAAGTTTGTTCCCGCCAATTCGCCGTGAGCTTCCCAGTTCAATGTGCTTAGTGCAGTTTGTGGCGTTATATACGTGATTACTGCTTACGTTAGCTAATAATTTTTGTTGGTGAAAATTAGTGAATTAAATACAGATCCAAATAGGGCACACAGTGTCCTGAATCCGGAGCTATCAAGTAAGTGCAATTTCATTATTGTTGCCTTGTCATTTCGGTCGTCGTTCTTCAGTTTTTGGAGGTTATGAAACGTGTGAAACGAATTTCGCTTTTTTCTGTAGTTTAGTGGTGAGTTGAAACCAACGCACTTTTTTCAGACTTGTATTCTTTAATCACAGTCGATAATTTTTTAATGCCTTTTACATTGCCTTGATTGTTTAATCTCACCAAATATTTTACAATTTTTAGAGTGTCATTTTCCTGTGTTCACATATTCCTCAGATACAAACCAGCAAACTTTTTAAATATTATTATTATTATACAATTAAGCCATTTCCCTTTCGGGATAAGTGAGACTCTCTCCATGATGAAAGCAGTAATGTGAGGAAGGAGGTATAGCTTTTTAAGATTGATCTGGAATTCTCGTGTTATTTATTTAAATGACACGTTCGTTCCGCAACACTGCTCCAAGCCAGGTTGCCGATCAATCTCTCTAGCGATCACCCCAAGTGAAGAGCCTCACAAAATTTTTATTTGTGGTTCCCCACTTGGGCCCATTAGTATCCAATGTCTTTGTTTCACGCGTCATCCACTCCACTGTCACTATTTTATAAACTATTCGTTGCCATAATTTTCTATCCTGGCATACATACTGTCTGGCAATTCAAGTGCGAACCCTGGGACCACTACTCTGAAGGATGTTGATGGTACATGTATTGTACCCCCCACTCCCACCTAAATTGCTGCCCCGGAAAATGCTGGTACTCTACCCTGTGGCCTCGCCGAACTCTTGAAATTAAGAATGAACTTTTAAACAACTCTAGGCGTATCGACTCGTTGGAATCCGGCTCCAAAGTGCAAAATGAGGAAATTGAACTTATCAAGAAGGAAGCTAAAGATTTGAAAGCCAAAGTGGTGACTCTTGAGCACGCGCTCATTGTCAACGAGCAAGCAGCTCTGAATACGATGCTGGAAATCCATGGTCTCCCCATGAAGCCTAATGAAGACCTCATGGCCTCCATGGAAACTGTCGCCAGGGCTCTAGATGTATATATTCGTAAGGATAACGTTGTCAAACTATATCGAATTATAAAAGCACCTTCATTGAGTAACTCCCCCCCCCCCCTCCCCCCGATCATTGAAACCAAATTTGACAGACAAGATCTACAGGATGAACTAATTGCAAGACGTAAGGTTAAGGAAAACTTCTTCCCTTTGAATATGGGATCCATTGATAACAAAAAGCGTTTTATTTACTTTCATGAGGCATTAACACCACTGAATATAAAGATTTATGCCATTGCTCTTGGTTTTTGTACAGGAAAAAAATCAAATACTTGTGGATTGCTGGCGGCAAAGTTTTCTGCCGTGAGGAGGATAGCTCGCCAAGAATACACCTGTCGAACATCCAATCTTTTGAAGGACTACAATAGCATCTACTCTATAAGTCCATTATGTAATTGATAATTTTTTCTAGTCGATCATTAGCAATACTCTATAGTTTATGCTACTTCTACATAGGTAAATATCTGTCATAATTTATATATTGATGCATGCTGGCCATTCTGGATACTGTGCATACTATTTTTATACATCACGAGCTTTATAATGCTTACTGCTTTCCTGAATTTTAATTCTTTATGTGCCTTATTCCCTGTTTTCAAATGTAATCAAGTGAACTGGATTTTGTTGGCTACTACTCTCTGGTACTTTAGTTTCACGGAAAGATATTTTCAACTCATTTACGTATTTCAGATACTTCTCGATTTAACTATACTCGAACTTTATCTATCACTCTCATAATGGAAACTTTAAATATTTGTCACGTTAACGCTCAGTTTTTACCTGCCCATTACCTTCAATTTAAACATGACTTCATGTCCTGTTCCTGTCATATCATAGCCGTATCGGAGATCTGGCTCCCGCCTAACATTTCTTCGAGCCTCGTAGCTTACTGCACGCATTGAAACAAACAATTTAATGGACGCAATGCAATCTGGGTACCGTGCAAGGCATAGTAGACTTACAGCTTCACTTAAAGTAACTTCTGACCTTAAACTTGCAATTGATAGAAGGGAAATAACGGTTGTTTTCCTTTTTTACTTTTCTAAGGCGTTTGATACAGTTTACCATAATCTACTATTGACTAGGCTCAAACCGCTTCACCTCACGAATATGGTTGTTAAATGGTTTGAATCTTATCTTAGTAATCGTTTTGAAAGAGTACAAGTTAGCAATGACGAGCAGTCTGATTTTGGGGAGGTTAAGAGTGGTGTCCCTCGGGGATCCACGCTTTTACCCACTTTATTTAATATTTACACCTCTGAACTTGGTAGCGAACTTCGTCATTGCTACTATCACAAATATGGTGACGACTTTAAGCTCTACCTTTCCGGGCAGTGGGCCTTGACAAGTGGCCTTACTCTTAACCCTGCTAAAACTATGGCTATAAGCATACGACCTTCTTCCTCTTCATCACTTGAAACAATTGCAACCATACCTCCTCTCTTGATCGATGGACGTCTTATCCTCTTTATGGAATCTGTGCAAGATTTAGGCTATGTTCTTAATCGCTCTCTTACTTGGAATGAACAAGTTGCGGATATTTCAAGGAAAACCTTGAGAGTCTTCCAGCAGCTTAACAGGAATAAAGAATCACTTCCTACTTCAACGCGTGTCCTCCTAGTTAAAAGCCTCATCCTTCCTTCCTTTGACTACGGATGTGTGGTATATGATCATATTACTGATGAGCTGAATGCCAAGCTTAAGCATACGCTTAATGCTTGCATTGAGTTTATCTATAACATCCCAAAAAGTGAACATACCAAGTTTAGAGAAAGGACAGGACTTCTTAACGTCGCCAAAAGAAGACAATTTTGATGTGAAACATCTAATGGCGCGGTACGGGGGTAAGATCGCCTCTTGGCGGGACGACGCGTGAGATGGAACGACGCGCTCGGGGCTCGTCGGCTCAATCCGCCTCAGCTCGGCGATCCCCTCTCTCCGCGTGCTGCGCTCACTAATATACTTGTCCTCAGCTCGGCGTCCCATCTCTCCGCGCGCTGCGCTCTCCATTATACTTGCGCCCTACCGACTTGGCAGTCCCCTCTGGTCCCCTCTCACCGCGCGCTAGCCCCTGTACTCCCACGCCACGTGCCACTTACTTGTGTATATCGGTGTACCCACGCGACGCTTTCCTGGTGTATATCGATGTACGGAGTGTTGTTTCATATCTTCCAGGCGTCGCGCGACGGATCACTGTATTTTTTATGGGTAATTTTCTTTATAGTCTACTCAGTAATGAAGCTCCGCACTATCTTCTTAATCTATTCCATTTTATTGACAAAGATAAACCAACACATTCCAAACTCCGTGAAAGGAAAACAGTACTAAAAATGCAGCCACACCGCACGTGTAAAATGCAAAGGTCTTTTGTTATCCGTGGTGCTCGCCTTTGGAATAAACTATCTATAAGCATTAGAAATGCACCTTCAAGGGGGAGGTCAAATGGGCTGAATAAGTCAGGTTGGTAAAGCCTGACAATTTATATTATTGTGGGATCGTTTGCACTTCATCAATCCAAGGGGATTGTGTAAATTCAGAATAACAGTGATTGAGATAGTAAATATTAATTAGAACATGAGGATAGAAAAGGAATTACAGTTAATTAAAAGATAAAAACTTAAGCTACCTTCCAGTCCGAAAGGGCAAGAGAAGATTTGTATATATGTCGATGACATCCCCGATAAGTTGTAGAATTTCGACGGAATTCTACCGGGTGTTCCAATTGATTTGCACGAATAATCCGAAATAAATTTATACGAAGACCAAAAGCCGAAGGGACTTTGTTTTCGAAGCCAGATTCCACATTACTATTTTGCGGTGATGTAGAAAAACACGGCTTAATCAAAGCGGTTCTTCTTTTAGTAATATTTCACGGTGAGGTAAAAGCACGCGACTTAGTCAAAGCGGTTCGTAAATCGATGTGGACAGTATAACTGCTTGAACGGTAAGACAATCACCAGAGATGAGTCTGGGGTTTATATAGAAAAAGACTTTATGCAAAACCGGACGGTTTTCGTACCTTTCTGTGCGCGTTTGTGGGACGCGAAGTTCTCGTTTGTCGGAGGGGGTATTTTTCCGGCCACGGCCGTAAAAGTATACTTTTACGGAGTGCGCGCATGCGCTTTTGGTCCAAAGCGGCGACACTCCTGGGTCTCTCTTCTGACGCATGCGTGGTACATATCACAAATGTTTGTAGACTGTGCAATACAAATGAACAGAGCATGCCGGCTGGCAACACGCAGCAACACGTGGGTCCGCGAGTCTTTCGTTAACCGATAGATAACAATTGTGTCGCGATGGCAAAGATTTTATTTGACTAACTAAAACTAAAATGAACATAACCGCACATGTCTATAATAAGACTAGTATGAAGCTCACGTGCAACATTTAATGTTATGTTTAATTTTAGTTATAGTTATTCAAAATGATTGTTGTATTTTTCCTTAAGGGGGGCTTCGCCCCCCGAACCCCCCAAGGGGGCTCCGCCCCGGACCCCGTCACCATCACCCCCATTAAAACTTCACACTCAATACCCTCTCGCATACTAAAACTATATCGGTTTTGCATAAAATATCGTGTGTCACTCCGCAGCAAACCTTTGACGACCTCGCCCGCTGTTTGCAGTACTCGGCTATGCGCGCGCCGAAGGCGCGCGCATGTACGCCTGGTACAGCAATCATCGGCCTCGGACGTCAAAGACGCGGTTTGCTGAGTCGTAACACAATATACTATTTTCAAAAGTCACGTATGAATGGCTAAAGTTACGAATGGCGCGTACAATTCGCTATAGTCACGAACGACACGCACAACTCAATCAACTTGCGAATGGCACGTACGAACCGCTAACGTTATGAATGTGACGTACTTGCTCATCCATCATCTATCTGATGATTCAGGTTATTTTGGTTCTCTCTTTAATTGTTTAATTTAAATTTATCGATAGATAATTTGGTTTCTTTTTAACTCTTCTCTTGCTGTTTCATGACCAGTTTCTTATTTCTAAGTTTCAGATGCAAACACTTGCGATATGTGTTTGCAACTATTTTGTTACATCTATTATTATCATTTGTATAATTATTTGGTTATAATTAATTGATATGCAATGGTGATACATAATTCAATCATCCTTCGCTAGGAGGATATAACATGTAGTTCTACGTTAATTTAATTACCTAAGCATTTCTGTATTATCAATGGTTAGGTAGGTCGGTATGCTCAATGCTCATGGTATTACCTCGCCAATTAGCTCGCGCCTACTTCCTTATCGACCGTCGCTCATTTATCACTGGTCACGTATGGGTAAGTAGTTGCGGCTGACCACATAAGTCACTACCTACTGCGATACATTTACCATTCTGTGTTACGACAGAATTTTAAAATAATTAGGGATGTAACAGTATGAATGTGTATTTACTTTTGAGCATGTATATTTTTGTATGTATATTTATAGTATTCTCTTTTGATAGCCCATATCTAATTATGTGTACTATGTATAATTTATTTATTTACTCTTGTTAAATACCTATTTTAGATTTCAATCGTCGAATCGATCGCCGTTACATTTTAGTTGTAATATGTATCAGGTGTTCTGTATAGGGCTATTTAGCCCTAGGAACTTTTTATAAATAAATACAAATACAAATACCAGGGAAATTACCATAAATGACCGGAAATGTATGGGAATTTTTTTAAATGAATTTTGGGTAGTTCATGGTAAGTTACGATATTTACCGGTGAAATTACCGGTAAAGCTTGAAATAAGTAAAAAAAAAATAATACAATGAAATAATGAATAAAGTTTTGAAATTATTAAATAATTGGCTATTGGCAATTATTTTTTCTAGGTTTTTTTTTCCGGCGCGCACAAAAGGTGTCACCAGTGTCAGTTTCAGTCGAGGGTCACTATTCGGCATTTTCCCCCAGCTACCTGATGACCGTCATTTGGGGAAACTGAAAAAACAGTCAAAGGCGTAGGAAACATTAATTTAACTTCTGACGCGGACAGCTCCACTCCAGGAAAATAAGAAACTTTCAGAGGAAGATAAAAAATATTATTGGAGAAAAATGATTGTATAAGATGAAAATAATAAATACCGACAAATCGAACACTTGACCAACTCCAGGTCAACTCATCTGGAGAATTTCATCTGTTAGCAATTTTGATGAAAAGTCTTGTATCCTCTTTCTGAGGTGTTTGAAAAAAATAATTAAATGATTATTTAAAAAAATTTTTAAATCGTCGACGACTCGGAAATTCGAACAATTCATCCTCACGATTTTGTCGATAAAAATAAAATTCTCAGAATTATGGCATTTGTAAGATTCAAAAAAACAAACAAAAATTACAATTTTAAGCCCAACAACGTACGATATGGAAAAAAATAGTATTGTTTTTTGAAAGTCCTACAAGATAATGGTAACAACTTTTTGAATTTTCTTGAAAAATCGAAAATTCAAATTTTCATCGCACAAAAAAATAATGAAGAAGAAAGACGAATCGACAAAAATCATGCACCCAAAAAAGATCTAAAATTTGGTACGAATCACTTTTTAATAGGACGCATAATTCTTGTTTTATTTGTAAAAAACAAAATTAAAAAACAAAAAATTAACACAAATATTATTTAATTTTTAAAATTTAACTCTGTTCGATCAAAAAATCATCTGTAATATAAATTTAAGTTAACTTCGATTTTATTCTTGAAGTATGTTAAAAATATTGTTTTCCTCCTGTTCAAGCGGTATGGGTTTTATTGTACCAACGACGGGCTTATTGTTCGAGCAGGTATGGTTATAAACTTTAGGTTTATAAACATACGCGGTCGACTGGAGAGTGGGCTGCAGGGTCAGAATTTTATTGTTAATAAAATTCCTCGTCAGATGAGCTTGAGAGCTCAGCGTGATCGGTCGCGTTTTTTGGTGTTCGTTGTGAGTGTGTTCGAGTGTTAATTTTCGCGACAAAAAAGGTGGCTGTTCCATGTGTTCTTGTGATCCCTTGTCAGAGCTGATCTCTGTTTAGTGTGTCCCCTTTGATTGGATTGCCTTCAACCTGTGATTTTTATTGCGGATTACGTATGGATTAGTATGGATTATTCGATTACTGTGCCTGTTGGTGAGTTTCTTCAAAAACTTCTGAATTAGAATTGTAAAGGGCTTTTCCCTCCACTCACCGAGTGGAGGGTTTTTATGCCAGGTGAATAAATCTTGTTTTGTGTTCTCGAAAATCATGGTTGCTTTTGCTTGGCCCACCTCTCTCCTCTGAAATGTTTATCTATATTTAATTATTGTTTGTGAATTTGCCTTTTGTTTGCTTGAATAACGTACAAACTCTTAACATCTTGCCCAAAATTATTCAAGTTTGAGGTTTACAATAATTAAAAGTTCTGTAATTTCGATTATTTTTATGCAAAATTCCCTAAGCTTGGAAGATTCAGAATTGAGAACTGAACTTTTAATTTTAAAAATTATCAAAATTAAAGAATTTTTATTTAAACATATCCCTCAAATTGGACAATTTTTAGTTTTGAAATGTCACAATTGAAAAATATGTAACTTTAAGTTTTGCAAAAACAATTCTGTAACTTTGATGCTTTATATTTGAATTTTTCTCAGTTTGAATGATTGAATATTGAAAACTTGATTTTTCATATTAAAAATCATGAAAATTGAAGATTTTTACTTTATACCTCTATAAACTTGGATCGCTTTCAGTTTCGAAATATTACAATTAAAAATTATGCAATTTTTAAGTTTTACAATTCAAATTTCTGTCATTGTGATGCTTCGTATTCGAAATTTCTTCTATTTTTCAGACCTAGCTTTGAAAAATTGCTTATTGATCTTCAGAATAATAGAAATTTAAAAATTTTGATTATGCACCTTCAAAATTGAAGACTTTTCAATTGTGTTTTATAATTCAAAATTATTCAAGCTTGAGGTTTACAATCATTACAAGTTCTGTAATTTTGATTATTTTTTTTCGAAATTTCTTCAATTTGGAAGATTTCGAATTGAAAACTGAACTTTTCATTTTAAAAATCAGCAAAACTTAATAATTTCTATTTATACATTTATCAAACTAGAATCATTTTAAATGGCCATTGTTCGAAATTGTAGGACTTTTAATTGAACTTTTTTTTGATTGAAGAGTGCTATTTTAAAAATTTTAAAATTAAACGTTCTGTCATTTTCATAATTAACATTTGAAATTTCTTTAATTTGGGAGACTTGAGGTTTTCAAAATCATCAAAATAACCAATTTTTTTTTATCTTTAACATGGAAGAGTTTTCAATTGTAAATCTTTAAAATTGAACAAGTTGGCGAATTTTAAATTGTAAGCATCTGCAAAATGGATCAGTTTTTAGTTTTGAAGAGAAGCATTTTGAAAATTGAAAAAAAAATAAAAAAATATTCGAAAAGTGTAATTAGCTCAAAAAATAGGAATGGATAGAATTTCCGCTGGTAGTATCTTTGTAATGTTTGGAAAAAATTTTGCATTTCATATGGAAATAAGAAAGAAAATGGGCGTAAATGTTTATAATAATAACAAAATGTGATGAAAAAAAATTAATTTCATCAACTGCCATTTTCTTAATGATCAAAATAAATATTTTCTACGCCATTGGGCAATTATAACATGTTGCACCCGTATTTATTTTCAGGCATCTGGAAGACTTACTGAATTGGGACTGAATGGAAGAGACTGAATGGGAACCCCGGAGCGGACAATTATGGTTGAGTATATTGCCTAGATCGGTTACATTCGCCGCCCCCAAGCGACATAAAAAAAGCCTGGAAAAAAGAATTGGGAATAGCCAATTATTTCATAATTTTGCACTTTAATTCTTACTTCATTGTATTATTTGAATTTTTTTACTCATTTCAAGCTTCACCGGAGCTTTCTATCACAATTTGGAGCTATCGTGAAATTGACGCTGTTGACCGTGTTTCATATGCTATTGTTTTTAATTTTGAAATCAGGGATTTGAAAGTTACAAAATCAGAATCTAAGAATCTATACGATTACAAATACATGAAATTTGTCTTGAAAAGCTCAAAATACATAATGTTTTGTAAGTATATCGTAAATTATCCGAGATGCGTAAAAACAGATAGAATTTGTATATTCACCGCCAGGACTTTACTGTACATATATATAAATATATAAATAAATAAGTTGTCACAAATAAATATATGCTCGTAAATAATTAAACAAAAATTTGTAATGTAAAAAGGGACTAGTTTCATGAAGACTTCATGACAGCCCTTAGCCGTAACGAGGGAAGGGCGACCAGAGAAGTTGCTGGGAGCGTAAGCCCCGAGGGGCTGCAGGCCGGTCGGAACAATTAAAATTTTTTCTTGGAATTTTAAATGGCACTCTAGAACAGGCCTTCCTAAAAAAGAGAGCACCTTTCAAAACAAAAATTTTTCGCTATTCCTACCAAAGCTACTCCACGATGCGTAACTGAGCACGGTATGCCTGAACCAACTTTAAATGCAAGGTCATATCACATCCAATTTTATTTTTGGATTTGATTTAGGGGCTCAAAAATAGTGCGCAAACAAATTTTTAGCCAAATCCCCCGAGCCGTTTTTGAGAAAAGTGTTTTTTATGGGTTAAAAATAAAAATTTTCAAAAAAATGTGATGAATTTCTAATTTTTTCACTTTATGTAACGAAATATGGTAAATAAATATAATATCAGTCCATATCAATACTGAAACAAAAAATAATTAATTTTAAAACATGTCGGGCATTGCATTCTCGTACAGCTTTAAGTAAGTTACTTGGGTATCGAGGGTATGTGCTCGAAACTTTATATTTAGCCCAGGTCGTTTTAAAATCCAAATGGACAGATTCCATGGCTTGTTCACTGTAAAATCCAAGGCCTTTTTCAACTTTACAACAAAAATCAGGGACATGAAAAAAACCGCGTGATCTTTAGGTGTAATTGAAATATCCAAATCACAGTAACTTCGCTGAAACTCAGATATACAATCTACGTATTTTGGATTCAATGTTGAAGAAAAACAAGAATCAAGTACGGATTGCAAACCTTACATATTTTAAACAACCAATCCCTGGCGGATTGAACGAACGGAGCAGATACGCTGCAGCGTATCCTTATAGTATCCACATCGTATCCTCTCCGTATCATGCAAGAAAAACTCATTTAAAAAGGAAGATGAACATTTCACTTGTTGAAATTCGGATTCTACGTGAAATTTTGAGTTAAAAGGTCACAGAGTAATCGCAAGAGTTTTTCTTGCAACATTAAAAACTTTAAAAAAATATAATACTTATCGATGACGTGCGCTGAATGCGACTTCAAACGCATCGTCGACGGATAACGCCTATTGACTGCTACTGAACGACGATGCGTTTGAAGTCGCCTTCAGCGCACGTCATCGATAAGTATTATATTTTTTTAAAGTTTTTAATGTTGCAAGAAAAACTATTGCGATTACTCTGTGACCTTTTAACTCAAAATTTCACGTAGAATCCGAATTTCAACAAGTGAAATGTTCATCTTCCTTTTTAAATGAATTTTTCTTGCATGATACGAAGGGGATACGATATGGATACTATAAGGATACGCTGTAGCGTATCCGCTCCGTTGGTTCGGTCCGCCAGGGATGCTACATATTCCATTGGAGACTCTCATCTTCGAATTCCGTCAGCATGTGTTTATACATTTTGTTCACAACCCCAAGTATCAGATGTAGTTCTGGTGGTGGAATTATTTCTAATATTTCTGTGTAAGCGTTTTCTGAGAAAATTATAGGAGTATTTGTACAATTTTTATATACTCCTTCGCAGATGATGTTTTACTTCCACTGTCTTGCCACACACAAAATTTTTCCTTACAACTTCCAACAGTTCTGTATTCCCCACATGCGTTTAATTCATCTTTTGATGCAGTACACCATGTGCAAGGAAAAATGCTTGCGTGTGACATGATGCCCGTTAATACGTTGGAAAATTTTAAATCAGTTGCTATTGTCCCTTTTAAGTCCTTCAATTTCAAGATTAACCACATCAATAAAACGTTTTCATATTTCTCTTGTGTATGTGCCACTATCCCAAGCAGTAGTAATTTCTTGACGCCAGAATCCTTAAACTTTTTTGCGACAACGCCTTTGGTATACTTCTGTCGACTTCTACATTTTCCAGTTCTGATTCATCCAAAGATTGCATCGAAAGGAAAACTTTCAAAATATCTCCGCCACTATCTATTCCGAATTTCAAATGCATTTCACCAACTTTCCTATTTTCTTCAACAAACTGAAATAATCCTTTTACATAATTGCAAAACACTTAAGTTTCTGCAGTAGTTGCAGTATCGTTATTCTTAGTGATAATCACATTACACTCTTTCATGCTGAATTACAAATCAAGAGAATGATTCAAAGTTTATAATTTTTGTTTTAGATCTGGTTGAAATAATTTTCTGTCATTCGTAGCGACGCGAAGAGCTGCTGCAATACCATGTACTTTATTCTTTGAAAGCCCATAACTTATTCTAATTTTTAAAACATCTTCAGTAGAAAAACGCTTCCGTTTTTGGTTTCTGATTGCTGTTCAGTCAAAGAAATTTTCAAAGGATTTCCATGCTTCTGATATAAAGCGATTAAAGTATTTCTATCTGATTTATTTTCTTCAATATTTGTCGCTTTTTCATTTGAAATCACTTTAATCAAATGACACACCAAGTGTTCTCTTTCTTTTAGGGGTATACCGTTTATAATATGATTTTTTAAATTTTCGTAATGCTTCGGCGTACAAAAAAAATGTGATCCTTGTTCTAGATATGTTTACATTAGGTAAGAGACTCCTCCATCAATGTTTACATTTACGTGTTGCTATGTGTTGTTGTGTTAACACAGGCATGTATGATGATAGAAATATTTTAAGACGTACTTACAAGACTTTATTATATTTTAGGAATTTATTAGATTTTTTAACCCTTCGAGGTCACACTGGGTCATTTTGACCCATACTGTTGCTTTAAACGAACGTAGCATACAGGTATTCGAAAAAATGACTATACTACCGCGTTGCTGCTATAGTTGGAGCTCCCACCTATAGCCTAAAGCTTTTTCTATAGGGCGCGCGCTCATTAGTAGCATTTAAGAAGCTATCAAAGCCGGAACAGGGTCTAAGGTGCTATGTGCGATGCTCATCGTATATGGATGTGCAACGACTGTGGTGGTACTGAATAAATTTACTTTATTATGCATCAGAACATTACTAAACTTGTAATAATAAATAAATATTACTTTTCATGACTTTTTTTCTTTATTTCATGACCTAAAATATGTTTCCTATTCCTATAAATTAAAAAAAAACACTATTTTTTACACCTCTAATATAAGGTCCATCAGTATGCAAAATAAATACATTTTTTTAAAGATACAGTAGAGGATTAATTTTTTTTTATTCTATCATATTTCGAGAGTATTCTCCTAAATTTTTAGCAAAATTTATTAAAAATTAAAAAAGTTATGATTTTTTTTTAAAAAGCCCATTTTTTTGCAAAAAAAATTTTTTCGAGAATTTTTATAGGTATGTTAAAAGTTGTAATGGCATATGTAATACACATGGGTTACTTAATCAGACCTTTAAGTATGTCCATGAATTTTTTCAAACCAAATGGTTCAGTAGTTATGAAGATATAAGCTGTCAAAAAGTGGTCTGGGTCAAATTGACCCAGTGTGAACTTTACGTTCGAAAAAATAGGTGTGCACTCGAAGGGTTAATTAGATTTTTGTTTGAAAGTTGAAATTTTAATGTCTTAAGATTCTTTTTTTTATTTTATAATGTTTTTTATCACACTATTTCTAAGCCCCTTAATCAAACCCAACAAAAAAATTGGATGTGCTATGACCTTGCATTTAAAGTTGGTTCAGACACACCGTGTGGGCTGAGAGAAGGAACAGTGCGGCGAAGCGCTTTGTGAGGAAGGTACTCCCCTATTTAGAGGGCGAGTACTTCTTCACTACCTTCAGAAGTCCAGAAGGTAGTC
Organism: Andricus curvator; assembly: GCA_932195095.1. Classification (NCBI taxonomy): domain Eukaryota; kingdom Metazoa; phylum Arthropoda; class Insecta; order Hymenoptera; family Cynipidae; genus Andricus; species Andricus curvator. The sequence continues at coordinate 27,741 of CAKNYM010025428.1, forward strand.
AAAGAGTACGCCAGCTTTTTAGTCGATGACACCCTCCTTTGGAGATTCCTTGAGCTACTAGAATGACACTCCCTCAAGTACCTATGGGTTTTTACATTTACGGTCTTAAAGTAAAACTTAATCCTGGTTACAAATGCAACAATTTGAGGAGCTGCGTTTATTACCTCAAATTTCAAGGTAAGAGGAGCAATAAAGCAATTATGCCCTCTAGAAACGACTAGCCCGAAGGATTAGTGACTCATTGGGTCCACTTTCTGATGTTCGCCTCTGAACCTTGACCCACCAGGTCAAGATGATGGTAGGATGCCATCCTCAATCCACCGACATGGACAAATATATAGCTTCTGGTACTTTGGTTTCTGCAAAATCGTAACTTAAAATAGTGGAAGAAGTTGTAAGTGCACAGACCGAAGAACTTCCAGTTCTGTCATCAGAAGAAGAAGTTCCGTCTTCGTCATCTGAGCCACATGAACTACTACCTGAACGACTACTGAACTGCTTCCGATTTCTGAAGAAAACTCAGAACGGACAGGTTTGAAGATAGAGACACTTCCTTTGGAACATAATGATCCAACCCCGTGGTCTCAAATTTGTGATTATTTTAGTTAGACTCGTTGCACATTGTCCTGATCCAGGTAATGATGTAGATTTTAACACATTGCCGATAAACGAATCGGGGCGTAGGTTTACTGAAGATTGGTTTTTGACACACAAAAAGTGGAGAGAAAATAGAAAGAAAGTGGCTTATTTATTGTAAAAATAAAGACGCGTTTCTTTGTTTATTGTTTGATCATTTTGTTCGATCGAAACGTTTGACGAAATCGACAAGAGGATTCAATGACTGGGAACACTCAAGTCCTACGTTGACAGATCATCAAAATTCTATTGCTCCTCGTAATAAGTATGTTAAATGGAAGCTTCTTGAAAAAATATTAAAGATAAAACGTCAATCGATGATTATGTTACTAGTCAATTCCAAGCAGAAAGAAAGAAGTGACGTGAAGTTTTGAAAGTCATTGTTGACGCTATTTGCTTTTGGACATGATCTTGTACTTGGAGGTTTGAACGAACAAATTGAAAATCCTTAAGTAGGTATTTTCTTGAATTGTATTTGCTAGTAATAACAAGCTAATTTTAAAAACTAGTACTGATAGTCACATACAATGTTTAGCATCTTATTTGTCGCCAAAAATTCAAAATGAGTTCATTAAATTACTGGGGAATAAGGTTTCATAAGTGATAATTGATCAAATAAAACGTGCTGAATATTTTTCTGTTCTATGTGACTGCACACCCGACGTCTCGCGAAAAGAACAAATGTCTGAAATTACTCGTTATGTTCATGTAGATAAAAACCAAAACGTCACTGTAGAGGAGAGTTTTATTGATTTTATAGAATCTCACGAAAAACCCGGATTATGTCTAGCAACAGAAATTTCGCTAAAATTAGAACAAAAGAACTTAAATATGGAAGATATTAGAGTTCAAGAATATGATAATGGGTCAAACATGTCTGGAAAAACTCGAGAAGTGCAAAGTCGACTTTTGCAAATAAACAAATATGCCACGTATGTTCCTTGTGAGATTCACAGCTTTAATTTTGTCGGAAATAATGCAGCTTCTATTGCCCCAGAGATAATAAATTTTTTTTGGTATTATACAGATTGTGTACACTTTTTTCTCCGGTTTAAGGTCTGGATGGAAAGTTTGGTGAGCAAATTAAAGTTAACTTCAGTACGTATTTGTGATGCGAGGTGGTCTGCTAGGTCTAGTGCCGTTAAAGCTTTATGCCTGCATTTTGCAGAAGTTTTGGAAGAATTAGAAGAATGTTCATCTGATCCATCAGATTCAGATGCCATGGCAACTGCGAAATGGCTACTAGTTCAAATAAATTTCCAGTTCATTTGCACTCTTCCGATTTGGAACAAAATCCTCCACAAAATCAATCTAATTGACAAGCCGTTGCAATCCAAACATACGACATTAGATAAGTCAATGAAGCCTCTTGACGGGTTCTGTACTACGTTACAGAAAATGCGTGAAGAAGGGTTTAATTACGAAATTCAGGTTTTGAAGAAACAAAATAAATTATTTCCAATTCTTCTTTTTGTTACAGTGACACTTTGAAATGAGGCAGCGTTTCTGATCTAAAAAGATGCGCAGAAAAATTAGCACACAAATATGATAAGGATTTGAACGCGGTTGCTTCCAACAAAAGAAGTTTAAGTAAACTTAAGCTAATGAAAACCTATTTATGTTCTACTAAGGGACGTATGCGATTAACAAGTCTGGCACAAGTCACAAATTTTTTTTTCAAACATTTTTTGTCACGATTTTTTTTTTTCAAAAGCTTTTTTTAACAACATTTTCAGGCACAAATTTTTTTTTCGAAAATTTGTTTGCACAACATTATTTTTCAGAACATTTTTTTTCAAACATTTAAAAAAAAAATGTTCTCAAACAAATTTCTTTACTCCATTCTATGCAATATGAAATTGGTATTTTTCGTTACCTCCTCCTAACAACTTTTTTAGATGGGCGTTGCAAAAAATTGCGTGTGATACACGTGCGCATAGGTGATTGGTAACTCGTGCGATTGGATCATTCGCCTGCGGCTTAAAGCACTCGTCTACGTTTTTGCACTCGCTTCGCTCGTGCACTTATTATCGATTCATGCTTCGAGCCTCCGGCAAATGCTGCAAAATTCACACTCGCACACAATCACCTATTTTGCGCTCTTGTATCACAAATAGCTATATTTTATTTTGCACATAAATACTACCATTTTACATATTTGTATATTTGCAAGGACAAAAAAAACTTTATCCCTAATATAATCGCGAAACCGTATAAGTCACATACTCTGAAATTCTGCTCATTAAATTTTATTGGAAATAATTGATTCAACATTTGTTAAATAAATCAATTTTCACTGCCTACAGTTTCTAAAAAATAATTTTCAATAAAATTCAATTAACAGAAGTGAAAAAAAATGTTCTAAAATAAATAAAATGAGCTATTGTTTATTAAAATCCGATAAAAATTACAATTGGTCAGTAAGATTAGAGAAAATCACAAAATGTACACTAAATATTATAATATTTAGTGTACGCTCTGTATACGCTCTAGTGTACGCGCTGTAGTTTGAGGTTATGTAAGGTGAGTCGTCAGTGTACTTCAATGTCTCCATATGTTGAGAAAAATCGTACCTCAAAACATTCAGAGATACCTAGCAGAAACCTGGACTTGTCAGAGAATTTTTTCAGGATTTTACTAAACACCCAGAATGCTGTATAATATGTAAACTTTTCAATAATTTAAGTTTGTCCTCTATTCTTAAAATAGTTCAGGTTTTTCGAGGTTTTGACATTTCAATTTCATGAAAAAAACGTATGCTATCACCATTATATAAATTAAGATTCTTTTTCCTACGCAATGAACTAGATAAATTTAGAGTTTTTGGAAGACCACCATTTTCTTCATTGAAGTACACGAAAAAAGAAAACTTTCGAGTGCTAACTTCAAGTTCTCAATATTTGACACATACACAAGAATTCCAGATTCAAATGTTTCAATTTCAAAAGAATCACAACAATTTTACTAAGTTCAAATTTGCTGATGTATTATATTATATCAAATCAAAGAACAGTTACATTTCATGGACTCATGAAAAATGTATTTTTTTATTTGTTAAATTTCTTCTTTCATATTATATTTCCAAAAACAGACATCCAAAGTCATCTTTATAAAAATTCTCTAACCGCGAAACTAAAAGTGTAACTTCAAAACAGAGGAGATCTGGTAATTCAGAAACTTCCTGAGAATGAGTACTTTATATCAATTCATATTAAATTTTGTAGTGAAATAATGAAATTTCAGATATTAAATCTTGGGTAATCTTGAAATTTTTATGATGTCATTAATAGTTCAACTATTTCACTTTTCGGTTGGGGGGGGGGGGGTCGTAATCTTCTTATAGCATTAACTAAAGTTCTGTCCTCACGCTCCCCCTATGATACAAATAATTAGTATCATATATGTATCATATGTTAGTATCATATTAAGAATGCAAGATAATCAGAAAATATTCATTTCATGATATTACAAGGCCTGAGAGCTTATCTTTCAGCAGATTTGAATGGCTTAGCTATACTCAATTCTGATTGAAAGCATGAAGTATTATTTCTTCCAGTTACCGAAAGTCTTGTTCACAAAATAATATAGAGGGAGGAAGATACTCTTTTCAGTACTCGTCAAAGAGAAGACAAAGAGTTGCAATTTACTTGAGTTTTTTATTTGCCATTGACTACTAATAGATAATAAATTCTAATAAATTTAAAATTTTCAAATTACAAATTAAAGCTTTTTCGGGTTTCTACCGTGTGTGAAACTATGAATCTTGCCGACGTTTCGTGAACATTGCAGTTCACTTCTTCAGGGCTGACCTAAAACTGAAGTTTCAGGTTATGTTGTTCTTATATATGTATTCTCTACGATGCCTGTGATTGGCCAGAGCGCCCTAGGGTGGGGACTGGTCAAACCTGATTGACCAATCAAGTCTTTTTTAAAAAAACCCGGGAAGACGGAAATCCAAATCGGACTGGTATTATATCCATTGTCCCTATTAATGTTATTAGGGTGTTTTAAGATTTCGATTGCTTCTCTATATTTTCTTGAAAAAATATTGTTCGTTTTGGCGATGACGGTTGTTTTGTCAAATAAAATGCTATGTCCTGTTTCGATATGATGTTCAGCTAGTGCTGATTGCGTGAAATGTTTCAGCCTGACTTTACTCTCCTGCTCCTTTACACGTTGACTTATCGCCCTCTCGGTTTCTTCAATATACATAGATTTTGCCACATGAACAGGGGATTTTATGTACTTCCGGATCAGGATGTCTCAGTATATCTCTCCCTCTGAATCAGATAGCGATGAAGAACTTCACTTAAAATATGAGAGCGACAAAGCTCCAATATCACAGTTGCCTGAATACAGTATTTCCATAACACAATAATTTTCAGACGCGATGACAGAACAAGCAGCATTATTCACGACTAAATGGTACAGTTTTGCGGACATACCGCGAAAAAGCGATCAAGACCTTTTTGAGGATACTACTCAATTTTCAAGCGGAAAAGCTATCAATATTTTTCGCAAAAACATTTTGAGTCATGTCCAATCTGAATCTTCGCGAGCTGGAATTAAAGATATGTTTAATAGATTACAAAGTCCGTTCTTAAAACTAGACACTGAGTATCTTTGACGAGGACGAGAGGAATTTTGGAAGGAAAATGGTATGCAGATACGAAGTAACTTTGGAGTAGCATTTTGGAGTGTCAATCTAAAATTCAACTCGCAATAATTAATAATAATAATTAAGATTCAAATGCGTAGCTACGATTCTAACTGTCTCAGTGGTTAGAGTACGACCTTCAGGGACAATTTATTTCTTATTCAAATATATGAATTAAAATTGAATTGACTTTAAGAATTACTGTTCTGCAAAGTGTGAACTCAATCCTGATCACATTCCATTCCGCTTCCCTTACTTCTGAACTAGTCAGGCCTAGTCACTCTAAATAATTGTATAACTCGTCGCTATAGTTGGAAGTAGTTCTGTATTTTGTTCTCTTTGTTTTTGCTAATTTTACTAGACAATTAGCTGGCGTTTAACTTAGTAAAATTGAAAAGAGAAATTAGATATTCCTTTCACAGTTAAATTAAATGAAGTAAATTGAATGAAATTGAATGAAGGGTTATAAAGAGGCGCCCAGCGTATGGGGGACGAGTGACGTCACACAGCGATGGGTACAATTCGACCATTCGGGTCAAATTCACACATTTGAGGATTCTTGGAGTGAATCCCACTCGGAATTAAAAAACACTTCGGATTTAATTGATCCTAAATTAAGTAAGGATGTCCCAATTGTTGTTTAATTATGCAATTGAATATTAACCTTTATTAAGGTTTTCTGAAATTATCGATACTGCTTATTCAAAATTTATACTCTGAATTAAATAATAATTTGGAGTTAATCGATCCTGAGTCTGATCATCATACCCGAATCATTGTTTAACAATGCCATGTGTTATTGACATTTAGTGATATTAATGGAGATTATCGGTACTGACTTTTCAATATTTATACTCTGAATTGAATAATAATTCGGAGCTAATCGTTACTGAGTCTGATCATACTACCCGAATTATTGTTTAACAATACCATTTATTATTGACATTTAGTGATATTAATGGATATTATCGGTACTGACTTTTCAATATTTATACTCTGAATTGAATAATAATTCGGAGCTAATCGTTACTGAGTCTGATCATAATACCCGAATTGTTGTTTAACAATACCATTGGTTATTAACATTTATTGATGTTAATTGAGATTATCGGTACAGATGCCATTTAAAATCAAAACACTAAATTAGATAATAATTCGGATTATCTGATCCTGAACCTGATCATGATGCCCAAATTGTTGTCCAACAATACCATTTGTTATTACCATTTAATGATGTTAAATGAGATTATCGGTAGTGATGCTATTCAAAATTTACACATTGAATTAAATAATGGTTCGGATTAACTGATCCTGAATCTGATCACCTTACCCGAATTGTTGTTCAACAATACCATTTGTTGCTAACATTTATCGACGTTAATTGAGATTATAGGTACTGATTTGATTTGAAGTTTGCTCTAGATTAAATAATAATTTGGATTCAAGTGATCCTCAATCTAATCATGATACCCGAATTGTTGTTCAAAAATACCATTGATTATTAACATTTTTCGATGCTATCTGTATTGATTAATGCTCGTTTGTTCTGAAGTGCTTTGTATTGATGCTATTTTGACAGGTAAACATGCGAATTGATATCTGTCGGTACCTGTGAAGATTTAGTGGATGGGGTACCGGGAAGTTCAGTCGATTCGGATTTGTTTTGGAATCGTGGGTTAAAATGTTTTTTCAAATTAGAATTCACAATACGCCAGTGCGGGCCCTTGTGGATTCAGGTTCAAGCTCGAATATAATAAAGCAGGAAAATGCTGTGCTCAACGGGATTCCCATTCCGAGTTCAATTAAACGAATCAGCTCGCGGTTCGAATATTTCAAAATCATGTTTAATCTCGGATTGGATTTCCTACAAAACTTTCATGTGATGATCAGGTTCACCCGCCTATAACTAATGCAGGTCGATCAAGTTATCGAGATTCATTAATAATAGTACAAAATTTAATAGTGATTGTTGCATTCATATGAAAACTAATTTCAAATCGACTTTCATAACCCTGGAACCATCTTGGGCTGAAACGTTAGTCGGTGTGAAAACGTTCACCCATTTCATTTTCATTCTCATTTCAGAAATCATGGAGTTTTCGGAGGAACAACTCCGAGTTATCCTGACCGAGCGTGGCCATAGCCTTCTCACACCGATTGAGGTCATTAAGTCAAATTAAGCTAAGAGGGCCAGGGATGCCAATGTGGTAATCAACAGCGTGCTCAGTCAATTCGGTCAGGATGTGTACCAGGTACAAACTGAAGAAGATCTAGTTTTATATAAGACGCTTTCCACGTCAGAAATATCAATCTTGGCACCCATCTCATCGATTTTAATGAAACTCAGTATTGTTGTCGTACTTTATGGGTCATGTTTTTTGGCCAAAGGATTTTTAAAAATTTTGAAAATTCTGGGAGTGACGCCATTTTGAAATTTGAGGTCGACTTTTTTAAAAATTGTAATATTTCCGACACTTTTTTTCGGATTTTGATGAAACTTATAGGCATTTTGTAGAATAAGATGCTGTTTTATATAAAATATGGAAGAAAAAAAATTTCAAAATTTTCACAAAAAAAAAATCAAAAAAATTTTTTGATTCCATTTTTGACGGATTTCGCTATTTTTGATTTTTGATTTTTTTTCAAAATAATATTCCTTGTTCTTTTATCTTTCATTTAAAAAAAAAACTTGATGGACACTCATCTGGTTCGCGAGTTATTAATATTTAAAGAGCGGCATTCCAGTCGAATGCTTGCGCCGCGCAGCAGCTAGGCGGGCAGTGCAAGCATTCTCATTACACAATGCACCGTTGCAACGCTGCAGTTGATAAATAAATGATTGGTACTAGCAGACCCTGATGTACAATTCTGCTATTCTTTTTGGACAATATTGTTGTTGAGAGAGTTGATTACGATATTCCTCATTCAGCATTAATAGAGTTACATGTAGTGTGCAAAAATTGTTTCTCTAAGCTTTTAATAAGTGTCTGTGAAAAAGTTGACCACTTGATAATCAGATTACCACGGCTTCCTTGTTGTATAATTGGGCCATCAGCGCTAAGTCAAAAGTAAAATTCATTTTTTGTGCCACAAGTGAATATGAGAACCATGCTAAATTCCTTAGCGATAGTTTTTTGAAAGCTCAGACAATTGATGGTAAGAGAGAATTTCATACCTTCATAACGATCAATAACGATCAAATCCGTTGCAAAACATATTCTGCTGCTCCTGGCATATATTCAAAAATATGTCAGATTCGAAAATCTGCTTCTAAACAAAAATATTCTAAGCGGGAAAGAAAAATAATGTAGTAAAGAGGAATGCCCGAGACTGCAGAGTTGCAACGGTGCATTATGTAATGAGAATGCCTGCACTGCCCGCCTAGCTGCTGCGCGGCACAAGCATTCGATTGGAATGCCGCTCTTTAAATATTAATAACTCGCGAACCAGATTAGTGTCCATCAAGTTTTTTTTTTGAAATGAAAGATAAAAGAACAAGGAATATTATTTTGAAAAAAAATCAAAAATCAAAAATAGCGAAATCCGTCAAAAATGGAATCAAAAAATTTTTTTGAGTTTTTTTGGTGAAAATTTTGAAATTTTCTTTCTTTCATATTTTATATAAAACAGCATCTTGTTTTACAAAATGACTATCAGTTTCATCAAAATCCCAAAAAAAATGTCGGAAATATTACAATTTAAAAAAAAGTCGACCTCAAATTTCAAAATGGCGTTACTCCCAGAATTTTCAAAATTTTTTAAAATCCTTTGGCCAAAAAACATTACCCATAATGTACTACAACAATACAGAGTTTTATTAAAATCGATGAGATGGCTGCCAAGATTGATATTTCTGACCTGGAAAGCGTCATAACCAGGTGGTCTAGACGACCCGTCGGTTATTCCAATCAGTAGAAAAGGACAGTAATCGGGCCTAAGGTTCGGATAGACCGGAAACTTGGGTCTCTGTGCAAAAATCGGCCTTATTGAGCGGGTACGTGATGATACCCAATACGGTGTCGAAAACTAGCACCTCGATCACTACATCCATGCCTCAATCAGCGGTGTACAATTCGGTAGGAACGAACGCGTGCGGGCTGCGAACTCTGCGACGGTAGAGCATGTTCTCTCCTGAGTTGCTTCGGCCTTCTAACACTCATATGGCCCAAAGATTGAGATTGGGATCTTCTCATCCGACGATCGTGCATTATTCCGCAGACATACCAATGTATAACCATCAACATCCAATCTCGGAGGCGTGAAGCTGGCCTGGAGCTTATTACAATGCCGCGGTGGTAAACGCCGGAGTCTATTGTCACACGGGGTTCCGTGATGACGGGTGGGGTTCCAGCCTCCGTCGATCGGAAACCCCACCGATATATAACGGGTGGTGAAATTCTCCACCCAGCACTCAGCCCTTTGCAGAGTATTCTGCAAACCAGTTCGGAATGGGCGGTTTTGTTCAATCTACGCCTTGGGCTGAGGGCACCACGCTTGCCCCTCCTAGTAGTTTTTCTTCGTCAGTGGATTGCTCGGGGTCGACAAGCGGGAAGTTCAGCCTGGCCATAAGTCGGCCGGCTCATAACTGTTCCCGGGGGAAGACCCCGTCGGAAGAGTATTCGGGAAATGGTCCAAACAAATTTTTGAACAGCAAACTTCCTCTTGTGACTGTTACATCACACTCTGGTCAACAGCAGACCCTCCATGCGCCGAGAACGGATTGGATCCTGAACCTTCATGCGAGGACGAATCAGGGTCCACCTACGACCCTCGACACCGTGGTCGAGAAATGGGGGATGTTCTTCACGGGTGATGGCGGCACCAGTGTGGAGAATTTTCTGGCTCGTGTGGAAGAGTGCCGCTCGGTATCCGGGCTCAGTAATGAGGATCTGCTCATGACGATCCCATTCATCCTGAACGGACTGGCACTTTAACGGTACCGCCAGAACTATATTGGTTGGTCGACCTGAGATCACTTCAAGACCTCCTTGCTGTCGATGTGCGGCGACTGGTGATACCAGTGGCGACTAGAACAGGTTTCTTCTCGATTCGAGGGCCCGGACGAAAGAATCACGGACTCCTTGGTCTGTTGGCAGGGTCTTTTCCTAAAATTTTAGCGCCCGGTGACCCTGGAGGAACAAATGTATCGTAATTATCGGAATATGAAGCCTGAGTTGCGTAAAGCAATTCGATGCTTTGAATACAAAGACTAAGCAGGGTTGATGAGACTGGCGAGAGAGGTGGAACGAACCTCCGTTCCCGAGCACGGAATACGCCTACCCTCCAGTCCTGCGGAATCACTTTTCCCGGAATTAGCCTACACGAAAAGGTCTCAACCATCATGGGAGGACAAAGGAAGAGCCGGAGCACCATCAAGAGGCTCCAATTCACAAATCGAATCACTGGCCACTTTTTTGGTGGAACTCATGAAGAAACTGGATCGCAACTATCCGTCACCAGACAAACCCAAAAGCTCTGGTATCGGGAGTGATGAAAATTATAAAACGAGTCCCGAATGGAGGGCGTGCCTAGACACGTGGGTTGAATTCTGTTACAATTGGGGCAACCATGATCAAATCAAGCGAGATTGTGATTCTGATTATTGCAGAGGAAAGCGTTAAGGGAGGGCAGAGGTAGGGTCGATGCTGCTCCTGTTGTTCCCAACCAAACTCTGAGAACTAAATAGAAGGAACGTAAACCGGATGTAACTACGAGCGACCCAATCAATTCTCCGGAAATAACTCGAGAGAGTCGTTACGAGCTCCCACATAACTTAACTTGCAACACGAGCATAACGGCTCAGGTTCACTCGAGTCATGAGGAGTCTTACCCATCAGAGGCCCTGGTAGGTAGGCTACTTCCAGACTCTGATTGAAATCTCACTTCACTTGAGAACCGTGGAAAAGGTCTTCGCGGCTCTCCAGTCGGTGCCTTGTTACGACCCTATATAAATATTGAAATACGTGGCACCGAGTTCCACTCACTAATCGACATAGGCTCGTCGAGAACTTACATAGGTTCGACGGGAATAAAAATCATAACTGAGCGCGGGTATCAGGTAGATTATTCAAAATCGGTTGCAAACATGATGGCCATGGGTACCATTGAGATCATAATTGGCGAGGCCTGTCTACCAAATTACCTTTTCGGAAACTACACGGCCCATTGAGATCAAAATCATACCGAGTCTGACCGATACTTCTGTCCTTGGCATGGACTTTGAAGAGCGGTTTGATATTATAATGCACCTTCGAGACCGTTAGGTTGGAAGAATTCTCAAAGAGGGTGGTACCTCCGGTATCGGACAAATTGTCCGCAGCGAAAATTGTTGAGCACGTGATCGACACGCGCGGACACAAATCAATCCGACAAAAAAATCACCGGATGTCACCAAAGGTATGTGGCATTTAGATTGAAGAGGCTAATTATCTCATTAGACAGGACGTACGTAGGATTTTTTCGGGTTGACGAAAAAGAGATGGCCTCTCAAAATTTAAAGACTTCCTCACCCACGTAGCCGGTACTGGCGTACCTTGATTTCAGCATTCTGTTTTGCATCCAAATGGATTCAAGTGGATTTGGCCTGGGTGCTGCAGTCACAAAGATCCTGAATATTCACGAGCGAGTAATCGCTTACGCCAGCCGTGTACTTTCCGTGGCAGAAAGAAACTTTTCAACCACCAAGCAGGACTTCGTGAAGTGCTGGTACAACTTGAGAAACCCAACCGGTCGGTTGGCTCACTGGGCCCCGGATCTTTTGGAGTATGACTTCGAGATCATCTGTAGGAAGTCAACACACGGAGAAGAGATGGACCAAATAACAGTCATCGGACCGTTAAGGAATGAATGGTTAGTGCAGCGTGGAGAAGCTTTGAACGATATTCCACATAAGTATCATGGGTGGAAAGTAGCCTAAAGGATTAATGAGTAGGCGCGTGGTCCAAGATCCATGGACAGTGGTGGCAACAGACGTCGTGGGCCCGTTTCCTCGAAGTAAGCGCGGTTACGAGTATTTGATAGTACTCCAGGACTTATGCTAACCACAGGTTCCACACTCAGACAGTGACACTTCATTTCATAGATCCAATCGGCTGACTCCGGCCTTTTTAAATGTGGGTCGGGAGCCCCAGCCGCTAAATTCATTTCGCCATCTTGAGAAGAGGAAGGTCGAGATTCCAGCCGCAGATCTTGTCGGCTGGACATCTTGTATGTCGAAAAATCATGCATTTAAGAGATCTGATCGCACAGTATCCAACCCAAGAGTTTATCAGGTAGGCCAGATATTACGACCGTCGTAACCGCAATGAACGATTTAAGGTCAGCGATCTGGTGAAGAAGCCAATCCACGTGCTCTCCAGGGCAAGGGCTGAAGGTAGGTTAGCAGGTCGCTACCATGCGTCAAACCTGCAAAAGTATTTTAATGTTCAAGAGGGGTATCAAGCGGTACGTGCGAGAAAAAACGAAATTGATCGTTTGCTTCTGGAAATGAGCGACTCCGAATCAACAAACGAGGACGCCACCGCAGTAGAGGAGAATTCGGAGATGGAAATTTACTGGGGCTACGGCAATGATCAGAAACACCACTCAGACTCGGAACTGGATATGGTAGAGCGTGGCAAACTGCGCCATAGATTCTTTTCAAGATAGGACTGCGGGCCTTGTGGAATAATTTGGCCCATTCAGACAGGGTGTGCGCGTAGCCTAACTCAATATAATTTAATGTAATTGTAATTAAAAAGTGGAATGGATCAAGCTCATAGGTAGTTTCTCACTTTGTCTTTCAGTACCCGGCCTAGAACGCAAGATCCCTCGAAGGAGTACTTTTCTGCCCTTCAAGGTAGTTCAGTGCCTTGACATCAGATTGGTGCCCTGCATGAATGGATTAACGAGATTCCCACTGTCCCTATCTGACTTCGCATCAAGACCTTTGGGACTGGCTTGCGAGTGATTTGAATGATAATTGTGCAAAATTGAGCAAGCGCGGGTAAACGGCGGGACCTACAAGTTCCGGAGAAGCGGTTGTGGTTGAGGTGACCATGAACCATCAACACTCAGCAGACATTAGCCACACTACGTGGGTGGATGGGAGATCAGCAGCGGCCAATGGCGTGGCCGTCGCTTCTGGGTTGGAAGCCTTGCCTTCCGCTGAAAAGCTCAACAGCTGACCTGTGTTTCAGGAGCTGCTGGATGGGCTCCAGCTGATGTGAAGAAGAAGGCAGCGTCGAGCAGCGACTTCATGAAGAACGTTGTGGACGAAGTCGTCCATTTGCGAAGGGAAATCGTCCCAGCCGCCCATCAAGGGCCAGTGTCCCGACAACAACAGGCCGCCCATCGACAGCTAGTGGCCCAAAAACAACAGGCCGCCCATCAACAGCTAGTGGTTCAGCATCAACAGGTGGCCCGATAGCGACAGGTCGTGCCCAGAATGCCACTCTTGTTCGAGGAGCGGGGACAAGAGAGAGTCCACGCGGACCCGCAGTTCCGCATGGTCAAACCCATGGATATGTGGGGTTGGAAGAAGCCACTGCCTCCAGTACGGGCAGGGCTACCTTAGTTGTCCAGCTTCGAAGTCGCTGCGTCGGTAGGGAAGCTACAGGGGATGTGAAAGAGGTAGGGGGGGACAGAGAAAAAGTAGTTTTTTTACTCATATATGTTTTTAAATTTCATTTCGATTTTTTTTTGCTTTTGCATAGATCTGATAACACTCTGTTATCTTTCCGTTGTGAATCAATCATGAATTTGTTACTGCAGCGGGGCTCATACTCTAATTGAACAAAGCAATAAACTACGATTAACTAAATACGTATTGTCTCTTGTCCTTCTGGATGAAACGGCGAGAAATGATAGATTTTGAGGTCCTGATTAAAAGTTCTCATGGCCACAACTACCCAAAATGAATTGCTGAGGAGCTACAGGTCGTCCAAAGTCAAAAAATATTCCAAAATTGAATAGATTATTTGTGAATATATCAAACGATATCAAAGTTAAATAATAATATGTATATACATAAGTTATATGATATATATATTCGGTGTCGGTTTCCATTCCTTTGGACTAGAACCGAAGGGCCTATGACAAAGCCACCGAACACGTCCTCGGGTTGCGGATAGAGGGTCCCTGTACCAAGGGTTTCTGCTGAATATGGTTACAATAATTAATAAGCAGTCGCAGAAAATTGTCCAGGGATGGTCCTGAAGGAATAACCCCTAACCGAAGGCGTAAAAACCGTGCCGAAAGCTGAATGGCACCTGGGTTAGGTGTCTCAAACGGTGACTCTGGGATACCGGGCGACCTTTCAGAGTACCAGCCTTTTTCTTTCACGCGGGGCTCTACAAGGATGGACGAACCCTTTCCCTAGCTGTTCGTGGGAACAACAATGAAACCACCAAAAGACCAAAATGTTGTAGATGCGGTTCAAAACGATTGAACGCGCAGAGCACGCGACAATGGGTCGGCAAACAATGCCGATCATCCTAGAGTTCAGGGTGCTGAAAATAATTTAGATGGAAACACGACGACCAACCGGCGAAACGCCCACATTGAGTGAACGGATCAACTTAAGAATTACGTGCTAGAATGCTACGAAGCCAGCATTATCCCTGTTCGCGGAGGCTTTATGGCGCGTATGCACACTCTGTGCTGCCAGAAACACCCAGAGCTTGAGCACGTTTCGAATCAGTCTTTGCGGAATCAAGCCGACAACCTCCGGAAAAATGGATATGTACGCGGAGCGCTTCCCCAATCGCTGCTTGCTCAAGCTGCAGACGAAGATGAAGAAGCGACATTCAGACCAACCGCAGAAAGCAGGCAACTTCTGAAAGATGATCGCAATTTCAGTAAAAGGAGGAACAGCAACATGCAAGTTCCTCTTAAGCTCCAAGATCTAGCTGAAATGGATACCTCCCTTCGTGGAGATATCTCGCAGGAGTCCGACCTCTGGACAATCAAATTTTCAGTTTATGGTGCTGCGAGAGCTTTGGCTGATTCAAATCGAAGGCTAAAACCGACGATGGATCAAAAGAGCAAAAGAAGCTAGCATCAACTGAACAAGAAAATTGGATGGACTTCACAGAATGCGTCCCCTGTTCAATGTGTGATTGACTACGTAATATCTATTAGACCGTTCACGGAAAGGGTTCGAAAGTTCGCCCAAGCCCTAAGTATCTTGAATCACACACTAAACAAGTCAAAGCTGCTGACAATCAAGCAGCATATTGTTGACAAAATACGTATGTTATCTGACGCAAAGAGGAGAATACAGAAGAGGGAGAGATGGATCAGGGAGAATCAACAGTTTCTCGCTGACCCATCACGCCTCTTCAGCGATCTCCCTGTTTTTGCAACAAATTCACCCAAGCCCAAAGAGGTAGAGACTTTTTGGAGAGAGGTGTACAAGATTCCGAAAACACTAGACTTGAAAGAAGATACTGACAATATCATCCGCTTCAAGGAGTTTTGCGAGATCCTCATAAAATCTGAGGAGGAATGTCCATCAGTCACTACCAAAAACGTGAAAAAAGCCGAAAAAAGGCAACTCATCCAGACCAGAGAATTAGAGGCCAATAACTTCTTTGAACACACTGTATAAGATCTTTCAGCTGTCCTAAACAACAGGATTGTTCGACGAATTTAGCCTGTATGGCGAGAGATGTACGAACAACGTGGCTCGAAAAAAGGTGTAGCAGGCTGTCGAGAGAACCTGCTAATTGACAGGTGTGTCTCTTTGACAGATGCCTCTTTGGAAAACTAGATTTTCCATCTCATCTAGGAATTATCTTCTGACAACGAACAACGTCACCTTCCAGAGGAGCGTCTTTCAAGGTGATACCATGAGCCCTTTGCTTTTTTGCATCACACTTCTGCCTCTATCTCTCGCACTACGAACTTCTCCTGGATACCTCTGTGGCGACACTAATCAGCGCGAGCATCAGTTCACTCACGTATTTTATATGGATAACCTGAAGATCTATGCCTCCGGTAAAAGCAAACTTCAAACTGCTATAAATATCGTCAAGAACGACACAGGAGAGATTGGGATGGTCTTTGGCTTGGACAACTGTGCCAAAATTCATCTAAAGGAAAGAAAGATTACTGGCGTTCCCAGGGACCCTGAGCTTGTGGATATAAGTGTTATCAGGCATCTGAATACTGGAGAGACCTATACATACCTGGGCGTGCCTCAAAGCCGCATTCAGGACGTAACATCATGAAGGAGTCTCTCCGAGCAGATACAAGCATCTTCTTCGACATATTTGGTCTTCCAATCTGTCGGCGTTGAACAAGGTATCTGCCACTAACATGCTTGCCGTCCCGGTTCTACTCTACTCATTTGGAGTGGTTCAATGGACGAAGAACGAGCTCAAGGCCCTTGATATGACCACACTAAAGATCATGCATATGTACAAAAGCTTCCATATCAATTCGTCAGTTCCGCGATTATACATTTCACGCCGTCAAGGCGGACGCGGACTTTTGAATCTCCAGTGTCTCCATAACCGAATTGTTCTTAGTACAGCTTACATCGTCGTGAATGGCAGAGATCCTCTCCTAAAGATGGTCAGGAACCACGAGATGATTGGCGAAGGAGCGTTCCATTACAAACCCGCGGAGCAAGCGGCCGAGACCCTTGGCCTGAATTTTAACATTAGAAGTGAGGAGAGTGCATTACTCCATCTAGATGCTTCACGTCTAAAAGCCGAAGTGAAGAAAGCAGAGGTTGGAAAATTTCACCAAGAGCTACTCGACAAGCATATGCACGGAAACTTTCACAGAAATGTAGAAAAACAGTCCTTGTTTAAGGAGCAATCTTTTGCTTTCCTCAAAACATCAGGACTCAATTCAGGTACAGAGGGTTTTATTTTTGCATGCCAGGACGGTTTCATTTCCACCTTAGCATGACGTGCCCGCATTTTATGTCAAGAAGTTCCCAGTGATAGGTACAGAGCGTGTCATGCACACGCTGAGTACCTAGAACACATACTATCTGGGTGTCCGACCCACGCAGGAACGACGTACATCTATAGACATAATGCGGCCCTAAGAGTGCTTTATTACCATCTTTGTCGCTCTTACGGTGTTGGTCGCAACCCTGCCCTGCTGAACGCTCCAAGGGATATAGAGTCAATTGTCCGAAACGAGAAGTGCCAAATTTTCTGGAACTACGATTCTCGGGCAGCAGTCTCCGTTGCTCACTCGAGACCTGACATTGTTCTCCAAGACTTCGAGAAACGAACTATATTAGTGACCGAATTCTCGGCTCCCACCCGAATACAACATCACTGCAAAGGAGAAAGAAAAGGAGGAGAGGTATCAAGACCTTAAGATAAAGCTGCAACGACTGTACGCAAAGTATTCGGTGCGAGTAATTGTCCTTGTGATTGGTGCTCTCGTAGCTGCGAAACTATCACTGGTTCGTAACCTTAAAGCCATACGCGCGTGCCAAAAATATGCCAAGGCACTTACCAGATGGATGCAGAAAGCTATCATTCTTGGGTCGCTTCGTGTCCACAAGACACACGAGGCTTTCGCCGGCCTGTCGTTGTGATTTCGTCGTGCCCTGTGACCACCCATCTCACGGTTGTGAGACGTGGCCATAGGTGTGATTTACCGCGGTTCTACTGGGGGCTATTGATATTTTTTTAGATGGCGGTTGCTCTTAGTGGGAACCTGCGGTGGTTTTTAACTCTTTTTTTTAATTATATATATATATATATATATATATATATATGTGTGTGTGTGTATATAATTTAAAAAAAAA
>CAKNYM010025430.1:0-18712 GCA_932195095.1 Andricus curvator
AGTAGCAATTGCAGCATTTTTAGACATTGAGCGGGCATTTAGTAATACTTCAATTGAACTCCATGTTGAAAAGCAGAACGGTACATACTGCACTATATTGTAATGAAGTGAAGGCCAAATTTTCAAGGTGATGCCCACAGGTAGGTCTTCTTTCATCCGTCCAGTGGGCGCTTGTCATTGATGACCTGATTCGTGTTTTAAACGAATCGGGTTTTTACACTTAAGGCTGTGTAGATGACCTGGCGATCCTGGTAACAGGGACGCATGGGGGCACCTTAGCGCAATTCATGGAGGCAGCGCTCGACATAGTAGAGCAATGGTGCAGGGATCAATGTTTGTGCGATAACCCGGATAAGACAGAACTCATGCATTTTACCAGAAGAAGGAAGCTTCGTGACCTTAGAAATCTTGAGTTCTACGGTAGGGAAGTAGAGTTTTCTGAATCAGGGAAGTATTTATGGGTAATATTTGACCCTAAATTAACCTGGAAACACCATGTTGAGGCAATCGTAAAAAAAGCTAATATTTCTTTTTGGGACTGTGGATGCCCAATAGGTTGCCAAGGACTTAACTAACTAGTACTATTAAACAACTGGAAAGCCTCCAAAGGGTTTTCTGCTTTGCGATCACTGTTGCTACGAAAACAAAACCAACAGCAGCTCTTAAGGTCATTCTGGACATTTCGCCGTTGCACTTTTTCATAAGGATGATTGCAACAGCGGAAGTCTATAGACTCCTAACAGGGGGCAACCTTAGTGATGTTGAGGTGAAAGACCTACATGATATCAGTAAGCGCAAGCTATGCAAGTATAATATTCTCGTTATGCAAACTGATGTCACGAGTACAGTACATTGGTTGTTATTAAAATAAAACGCTTCCCAGTAATAAGAAAGTAATTGGGACGCATTGCGGCGAATTAACATTTTTGTATTTGCCTCAATTCCGCTTTCTGACTCGTTTAAATGAATTGAGCCACTGTGAATTGAATGCATTTCAATTCGTGGTTAAGGTAATTTCGACAAAAACTAATAAAAATTGCATGCCTCGAGACTCGAACCAGCGATCTTAAGTGTATAAGTCCAGAGGGCGACCACTAAACTACGGGACTCTTCGATATTTATTTACAACGGATCCTTTATAATGCCCAGCGCGTTGGTTACAGCTTACGAATTCAATTAAATAGGCCAGCCTTTAACTGTACCCGTGCTGACGAATTCAGGCGAATATGAGCTAGACTTTAAATCTCACGAATAACCCTAGAACGGTAAACGGGGGTTCCAACGCACCCCAATCAAAGTCAAAGTACGCTCCGGACTCCTGAATTTTCAGGTTTTCTTCATATTTACAAATTATTCAACATTTTTTTTTAATTTAAGAGAATGTTATTATTACCATTGTTTTCTACACTAAAAAACGAAGAAAATGCGCTATATTAAAGTTGTTTTACTGCACATAGAAAGCATTGTGCCACGGTACAAGTTTGGGGTGTAGCGGAACCCCCGTTTACCGTTAGCGTATGAGCCAGCTCAGTTTACCGTTCTAGGGATAAAAATGTATTGGCTGACACTGAAATTAATTTGTGCTGATACATTCAAATGAATTCGGTCCCCTAAAAATTGTTCGCCGAATATAGATTTAAGAATGGAAGGAAATATACTAACTCGCGAAAGTGGAAAAGTGAAGCTCTGCTTCTGAGATCCGCAATTGCTCCTTGCGAAAAAATAAGTGAGGCTCTGCCTCCACGATCCTCAGTTGTTTTTCTAGTGAGACCAAGTGAAGCTCAGTCTTACTATTCCTCAATTGTCTTTTTCAGAGGAAAACAAGTGGAGCTCGGCCTCTGCAATGCTCTGTTGCTCCTTGCGAAAGAACAAGTGGAGCTCTGCCTCAATGATCTTCAGTTGTTTTTAAATAGAGAACAAGTGAAGCTCGGTCTTAGTGATCCTCAATTGTTTCTTTAAAGGAAACAAGTGAAGCTCTGACTCTATGATCCTCAGTTGCTCTTTATGAGAGAACAAGTGATGCTCTACCTCTGCGATCCTCAGTTGGATCTGCCTTTATGATCCTCAATCTTTTTCCAGAGAGAACAAGTAAACTTCGGTCTTAGTGATCCTCAATTGTTTCTTCAGAGGGAACAAGTGAAGAATCGCAATCAGCGAACTCGAAAACCCCCAAATAATCATTTCCAAACCGAATTGAACAATTTGTGTTGCTGGGAGCTGAATCCCCGACAAACAGCTGCCATATTGAATCATCCACGATGAATTTTGATATTTGGACTGCAGAATTTCAATCAGCGACCCCGAAAACCTTCTAGCAATCATTTACCAGCCGATTTCAGCAATTGCAGTCACTGAATGCTAGATTGTTTGGTATAAATCCGCCATATTGGATCCGACATTTTGACTACATGATCGTAATCAGCGACCTCGAAAACTCCCGAGTAACTATTTCTCAGCCGATTTAAGGAAATTTAGTTGCAGGGAGCATAATCGTTGAAATACAGCAGCCATATTGGATCCACTAATTTAAATTTCACAGTGCGTCATATGGTTCGTCAAAGTACCTATGCAAACGTAGAATTTAAGCCCAAAACGAGTATTTTAAATCGACACTTTCATAATTTTTTTTTTTTAGTCATTGGTTCATCTATTTTTTTCCTGACTCTCGACGCCATATTGAGTCGGCCACATTGAATTGCAAAAACCGCCCAACATTTCTGGAAACTAGACAGCAGGGTGTGTCCGGTTGAGAAACAACGTCCCATATTTTAGACTAAAACTCCTTCAAAATGAAAAATTTTCAATGTTTTGGCTTAAAACTTTGAAAAACACTAGTACTAGAAAAAAACAGTTGTAGACATAGTAGCCTTTAAATTTTGTAAATCGGCAAGTTCTTAAATTAAACATTAACATTAATAATTAAACTAGTTTCAAGTTGTAAGTGTTTGAAATTACACCTTCCTTTTAAATCACTCGAAATTAAATACAATCAGAATTTCAAATTTAAGAAACATAATAATTAAGAATGTTTTTCTAGTCTTTGATATTTCACAATTTTTTTCAATTAGTGTGATAAGTGTAATTTCTAAAAGCACAACATTTTTAATCTGAATCATTTATAATCGAAAGATTTAAAATAATGATATTGTAGACCGGAAGTAATTTCAAAAATAAAATTGATTTCTGAGTGTTTCTAAACATTATTGATAGAAGAGTAAATTTTCATTTTAAAAGACCTATTGACATTGTAAAATAATTCTGTTCTTAATATTTAACCACCTCACCGGTAGGGGTAACCAAAAAATTATTGGTACTAACAATAAGATTTTTTGAAAATTTTATATAATTTAGGTTTTATTTTTAATGATTACCTCAAGTTTTGAAGATTTCAAAATATGATGAAAAAAAATCTAGAAAATATTAGGAAAATTTTTTTAATTTGGCAGAATCTTAACAAATTTTAGGAAAAACAAATTGTTTCAACAGATGTTCAGAAGTTTTAGTTAAAAAACATTTTAAAAGATTTCCAAAATTGTCAAAAAAGCACCTGGAAGATTTCAAGTCAATTTTTTCAATTTTGCCAAATAAAGCAAAAATCTAATCATTTTAAAAGATATTGAAAAGTTGTAAAAGTTTTGAAAAGAAGAATAGAAGATCTTTAAGTATTGTGAAAGGTTTACAAACTATAAAAAAGCTTGGTCAAGATTCCTGGAAGAGTATGAAATAATTTTTAAATTTAAAATAAATTTTCAACAAAAGTTTCAACAGATTTCAAAAGGCTTCTCAAAATTTTGGAAAAAATCTGGAAGATTTTGAAACAGTTTTTTTAATTTTGAAAGATTTTTCAAAATTTTAAGACAATTTGAGTCAGTTTGATATATAATTAGGAATTTAAAAAGTTTTGAAGAAATTAAAAATATTTTGAAAAATGAAAAAGTTTCAGAAAATTTAGAAAAAATATTTTGAAATTTCTTTCGAACTTCTAAAAGTCCTAAATATCTTTTAAATGGAACCGAGTTTTTTCTAATATTTTGCAAAATCATGCGATAAGAAAAAAATTTCTTTAAGATTTTCTAGATTATTTTTCACAACAACTGAAATCTTCAAAAATATTTTGGAATTTTCTAGAATCTTATCAAAATTATATTTGTATAACTTAAAAATCAAACTGATAATACTTATTTTCTCGGTCTCTTTTGTACGGTGAATAAAGGTTGAAAACTCTTGAATTAAAAACTTTTAAAATTAAAATTTTTTTTTTATTCAAACGCTTAATAATTTGAATTTAGAAATGAAAGCTTTTCACACTTTTCAATTTAAAAAATTCAAATTGAATGCATTTATACTGCAAAATAACTTTTTTTCAAATTTCATAAATTGAGCTGTGAATTGAAGAATGAATCAATAAAGTAAATTTTCTAAATGATATATCATTTGAGCAAATTTAAGATAGAAACATTAAAAAGTTGAATTATTAATTTTTTTTCAACTAAAGACTTTTTAAATTCGAGTTTAAATCAGAAATTATACCATATTATAAGTAGTTTCGAATGAACATTAATTACTATTTGAATTTGTGTTCAATTGCTATTAATAGATAAAAATTTGTTTTTGCTTTGAAACATTTTTTAATATTCCCTTTAAATTATTTTTTTCCAAATAAAATATAATTTTTCAAACAATGTCAAGACAAAATTTGTATTACCTTAAAACCTTTCAAAATCCTTCACAAACTTTAACATTTCATTCGAAAATTCTTTAGTCCATTGAAATCTATTCTTCGAAATGGGTTTTCTGAGGAGAACTAAAAAAGTAGCCTCTTTCAATTAAAAAAAAAATATCCCTTCCGACTCAATACAAACTTTAAAGGTATAAAGTTTACTGGCAATTTAAGGAAAACTAAAAACTAAAATTTCTTCATTTCAAGCTTGATAAAAATGTTAAAAATACAATACTTTCCATTCTTCCAGTCAATACAAATTTAAACCCAAGAAAGTTCCTCTTGCAATTGGGGAAAAAATTAAATACAAAAATTTATGTTATTTATTTTAATTGTGGTCGTTTCAAATTAATAATTTCCAATAGGTTATCGTCTAACACCAAAAACTGGTATTTTAAAACGAAAATCATTATTGTTCAAATAGGATTTCCAATTTTTGAACATCTTTAGGTAATATTGATGTTTTTCACAGAAAATTGGTTATTTTGCAGGAAAATCATTGGATTTTGAAGGAGATTTACAATTCCCAATTAATAAAAAATTATTGAATTTCAAAGAATATGTACCATTTTGCAACAATTATAGGTTATGTTGACGTGTTTCATCTGAAATTAGTCTTTTTCACAAAAATCATTAGATTTAAATCCAATGACCTTGTTTGAAATAAATTATTTTTCAAATATTTCAAAGGAAATTCAGAACTTATTAACCATTCCAGCTTATGTTGGTGTTTTACACTAGAAATCGGTATTTTCAGTAGCAAAATCATTAGATTTTAAAGAGGATTAAAACTTTTGTTCAATTTTAGATTTTAAGCTAGTGATTTTCACCAGAAATATTGATATAGGTTCCAAAGAAGATTTACAATTTTTGAACAATTTAACGTAATGGTAACGTTTTCCACCGGAAATCGGGTTTTCAAACAAAAATGATTGAATTTCGAAGAAGATTTACAATTTTAAAATAATTCAGGGTTATTTGAACGCTTTTTTCAGATTTTTATAAATCTGCAGATTCTTAATGGACATCGGTTATTTTATGTTTTATTAGTGCTTTTCGTCGGAAATTGGAACGTTTTTAACCAAAATCCAACGATTTGATTAATAATAATTTCAGTTTTGAAAATTAAAATGTACAGAATTTTCTGTTATCATTATAATTTTTTGCAAAAGCACACTGTAGCAAAAATTGTGGTATAAGGATATTTTTCGAAATCTCATTCAGTGACACAATAATTTTAAAACAAAATATAGAAAATTTAAGTTCAAATTTAGTTTAAATTTTAACAAAGTGTTAATTTTTTCTACCTTTTAGTATTGATACATTTTTTTATTATTATGCAATAAAAAAATATTTACTTTCTTTCTTTCGTGATCTTCAATTTTTATTTTCTCGGAATACGATTTTTTTTATCAAACCTTCTTGATTCTCATCGAAGAATCATTTTATCATCCCGCTAAATAAAAGAAAAAACAAAATATTTAGGAGGAAAACCACTGATATGACAAAAACTACTAGCATCAACTTCGATTCATGGTAATTAACTTCGTAATATCCTAGTTAAATAAAAATTCATTTTATTTTGCAATTATAAAACTAATATCCATTGATCAATACTACATGCCATCAAGGACTATAAGTAAGTTGAAAATTCAACACCTTATGCGAAATTTAAAAAATGTTCAATAGCTTCGAAGTGCTCAATACTTGTATACGAACCTTGATAATTAGGTAGGCCCTGGTACGGGTACATGCCGAACGACTGCGACTCGACTGTAAATAAAACATTTTTCACTTAGAAAGATTCACCGAAATTTGTCATTCTATAACCGGTTTTAAGGGAATCATTAATATTACATAATTTAAAGTTTGCTTCACTTTACCTTTGCAAACTTTACTTAACTAACATGAGATTTTATCCAATTTTTCCTCAATGTATGACAGAATAGTTTTTAACAATTACACCACGCGCATTAATGTTTACTTTTGAAAAACTTTTGTTGTACATTTGGAAACTGTAACCTGCGTTATTGAAGTTTACCGAACTGCCATCTATTCTTTAACATTTCGCACGTCATAGATTATTACAATAATGCCAAACATCCTCTTTTTGGTCCATAAATCCCAATTTCACTCAAAAGTTTGGTAATGTTTCCTCACCATATTTTCTCCGTATAGTTCATGGGAAGGCTGAAGCTAGTTAGTTCTGGGAGAAAATCGAAAGTGAAATGGTGTATTGATAGAGTGTCCACATTGAGATTGTCTACGTTGGGGCCAGTCCATGGGAAGGGATGTCTTGATCGAATGTCCACATCGAGGATTGTCTACACTGAAGACCCGTCCATGTGAGAGGATGTCGTGGTTGATGTCTACGTTGAGGTTTGTCTGGGTTAAAGCCCGTCCATATTAAGGTTAAAGTCCGTCCACGTTGAGATCTATCTACATTCCATCATATCTACTCCTGAGTTTGTTCATACTAAAATTTGCCTAGATTATAAGTTGTCTACGTTGTGATCTTTCTAAATTAAATAAATTCATTGAGATATGCCTACATAAAAGTTAATTCAAATGAACAATTAATTTACAGTATATTAGAAACAAAAGATAAGTTTAACTAAAAGAAAATCCGATTCCCGACTTGAAAGCTTTCTGGTATTTTGGAAGGTACAAGTCGGAAGGCATATACCTCCAGATGCGTGGGGATCGACCTCTCAAGTGTGGGAGAGGTCGTGGTCCAAGCTTCCGGAGCCTACGTCGCTTCTAATCTCTAAATATGCAACTCAGCCCTCGCTTCCCTTAGTTCGCCACCCTGGGGCATGTGTTCCGAGAAATTCCAACGGGCACAAGGGGGTTAAACGAACCTCGGCCTGTTAAACGGACTCTCCAGGTATTTATGATTGTAGTATGATAGAAGGGTGAAAGAGCATAGCTAACACGGTCTTGCTGGATCCCTGGGTTGAGGTCTCTCCCAGACCGATATTTAGTTTTTATTCGGGACGGGAATGGTCTACGGCCCGCATAGCGACTAAGAAACAGCCTTCCGTTGGTGTGGTGGCCTACGAACGGGTATTCCTTCAGTATTTACTCATTTGCCACATGTTTCGTTCCCACCACTATGCCTCCTCCCTCAGCTGGAACAGCGAGACTGCAATTTTCCATGCTGACTGAGGAGGCGTAGTGGCGAAAACGAGACATCTGGCAAATGAGTGAATACGGCCAAATTTCCCCTCGCTGAAGAACCCTAGTGTAGAGTGCCCGTGCCCGTGGAACTTTGGCACCTAGGGATACGAATGTGTCTCAACGGCCTCATGGGGATACCACTGCAGGAGTGGACCTTTTATTTCTCTTGCTACTCGTAGGAACAAAATGAGTAAATGAGTTCTTTCAACAAATAAATAAATAAGAAACATAAGGGAGTCAACAAGGACCTTCTTGAAAAAGCATCTTCCCCTGTGAAGATTGAAATTACCGAAGGAGCCTTAGAACATACTTTGGAATCTATAGGTTGGGAACCAGCTGGGAATAACCCAGGCTATATTAATTTCGGGGCGTCAAACCAAAGAGAAAACCCGCGATGAGATAGATTGTTGGGAGCTGTTTGGAAGAGGTTGAGACGGGAATGGTTGAATCAATCAAACGCAATAACTATCCAGACGGAGACTGCAAAGAGGGTCATTCTAATAGCAGCACACTGAATGAAAGCAGGGAACAGAAGAAGATCCGGCTGTGAAGTACAACAGTCTCTTATAGCCAGGCTCCTAAAAGTCACCTGAAAGTGGCCATAGTCGTCGAAAGGTTCCGAATCAAAAACTTCCAAGGCCAAGGCAATTAAAGCGGCATTAGAGAAAAAAGCGATGGGGTGCAACCTGGAGAAGTCATCCCAAGATTCGAAGATTACCGCTTCAAAAATGATATCTTCATCGTCATCTGATCGGACGAAGTGTCCCGAACTTGGCTCATTGAATCTCTTGGCGCATTACAACCTAGGGTGGGGAAGGATCAATATGAAGATCTTCTCAAAAACCAAGGTTACAACAACCATAGAAAGAGCACCGGATTTGTCTTCGGAAAAGGTGGAGGTGACAACTGTAAATTAAAATGGACACTGGATATCCCGCTTCCAGTCTGCATTTTATCCAGATAAACGTTTACCACGCTAAAGGAGCATCTGCTTTCTTAAGCAGACGTTTGATAGCGGAGCAAAAGGCTTTTGCCTGAATTCAAGAACCTTGGGCATACAATGCGTAAGTTAGAGGCTTAAGTATAAAAAGCGGATCAATCATATATGATAGTACCGTAGAAATCCTAGGGTAGCACTTAATGTCAGAGGCGTTATTAAATTTATTGGATTACCAAAGTTCTCTTCTAGGTTCTTAGTGGCAATAAAGATTAAAGACCAGTTAGGGGGCGGGCGCCAACCTATGGGAATTTGTTCAGTATATCTACCATTTGACTCACAGGACCCACCAAACTGAGGAATACCGAAATCTGGTGGACAACTGCCGTGTCAAAGGATGACCATTGCTCATCGGATGTGATGCTAATGCACATCATTCGACTTGAGGTAGTAAGGACAGTAACCACAGGGCTGAGTTTTTATTAGATTACCTCTTAACTACTGATTTAACGTTGTTGTATCGGGGTGATACAACTGATAACCCTACCTTCGTGACATCTAGATGTCGCGTGGTAATTTATTTGAACTTATGTTTCATAAGCATGTTTGGATCACAGGGAGATATGCCTCTTCTGGACAGCCTTGTGGAATTCTAAACTGGAGGACCTAAAATGGTAAATTGAGAATATACCTGACATTTCAGAAGGAGATGATAAAATATTCCCTGCATTAATTCAAGAAGGATTTCAGTGCTTGGTGGGTCCATTTTGCAGCATATTTCGGGCATGCTTAGCAATAGGATACACCCCAGTAGCATGCAGAAAGGTTAAGGCATTCTTCATTTCAAAGCCTGGTAAGGATACCTACTATGAGGCAAAATTCATAAGACCGGTTAGCTTGAACTCTTTTATGCTGAAGACACTAGAAAATATAGCAGACCCTTACTTAAAGGAGGAAATCCCACCGGAAAAACCTCTCCATAGAAATCAGTTTGCCTCTCGAAAAGGCAGTTCTACCGTAGACGCTCTCTATACATTTACCTCGCGCATTGATATAACAATGCGGAAAGGTAAAGTAGCAATTGCAGCGTTTTTAGAAATTGATGAGGCATTTAGTAACACCCCAGTTGAATCTATATATGGTTCTGCTGAAACACATTGAGTTTGTGACTAACTATCGTGAAACGTTCTTAAGTGATCACATGTTATGAGAGGAATGGTTACTTTTATGTCAATTTCCTAGCGGCTAACGGTAAAATAACCTTAGTTCACTATGGCGGCTTGTTTGTATCCGACCTGCCAGACTAGTAACATGGTGGTAACAGCCAGCAGAAAAAAATTGTTCGTAAAATATTGTAGAATAAAACTCCTTCAAACTGAAAAATTTTGAATGCTGGGCTTTAAAATTGTAAAAAGACCTTCAGGGTCTTTTTCTTAATTGGACACGTTAATCTCTAAAACGTGGAAATTCTATTCTATAATATTTTACGACTTTTTTCAATTAGTTTTATTAAATGAGCAGAAAAATAAAATTCTAATTTTTTCAACAGATATTCAGAATTTTTCAAAAGATTTGAAAATAATTTAAATCTCGAGAATCTTAAAAGCTTTTAAGAGATAACAATTTTTCTTAAGATTGTTAGCAAAATTCCAAATGACTTTTTATTTTCAAAGATTAATTCTCAGAGAATATTCAAGAAGATTTTAAAACATTTTAAAAGATTTCCAAAATTATCAAAAAAGCATCTGCAAGATTCTAAAGCAATTTTTTTAATTCTGCAAAATTAAGAAAAATCAAATCATTTTTAAAAATATTTAGAAGTTGTACAAGTTTCGAAAAGAAGAATAGAAGCTTTTGAAAAATTGTGAAAAGCTTCAAAGCTTCAAAAATTGAAAAGGTTTCTGAAAATTTATAAAATATTTTTGAATTTCTTTCAAACTTCTAAAAGTCCTAAATATCTTTTAAAGGGACCCGAGTTTTTCCTAATATTTTGCAAAATCCTGTGATAAAAAAAATTTCTTCAACATTTTATAGATTGTTTTTTAATACAAATGAAATCTTCAAAAATCTGTTTGAATTTCCTTAAGAATCTTATAAAAATTATATTCATATAACTTGAAAAATATACTGATAATACTTATTTCCTCGGTCTCTTTTGTACGGTCAATAAAATTTGAAAACTCTTGAATTATAAACTTTTAAAATGAAAATGAAAATTTTTTTTATTAAAATTCACGTTATCTTTTTCAAAGCTGTAAATTGACAAATGCATCAATAAATTTCTAAATTTTCCAAATGATATCATTTAAGAAATTTTAAGTTAGAAACATTAAAGCGTTAAGTGATTACATTTTTTTTAACCAAACTCTTTTTAAATACGAGTTTAAATTAGGAGTGACATCATATTTTGAGTAGTTTCATATAAATATTAATTATTGATTGAATTTCCGTTCAATTGTTATTTATACATAAGAATTTGTTTTTGCTTCAAAATATTCTTTAGCATTCCCTTTGAGTTATTTTTTCCAAATAAAAAATTTTGTTTCAAATTATTTGAAATCTTTTCTTTTTTTATTTAAAAAATCTGCATTGGGCTAACTCCCCAATGTAACGAATTATGCGGATACGTCACTAGTATCGCGCAGTGCCACCCACAATAGGCCTCTCTCGGATGGAGACAATGGCCCCGGACAAACGCGAGAACATCGATTAAAATGGTCGGACCAACTCAGGAGGGACATCCTTAGCTCTTGGCAAAGCAGCTTACCAGCGCGAAGAGGATTCATGCACAGGTTAAATGACCGTTGGGTCAATATGCACCCGGAATATGCTCATAAAACGCCTCATTATTTAAAAGATCAGGTATCCTTTTTGCGCAAAAACGGATATGAAGCTCTGTATCAGCAAGAAGAAGAGCAATATACTCCAGCGAACATAACACCCGTTCTAGCAAGACCACTTTCACAGATAGCCGATAATTGGATCCTGGAAAACTCCACCTTTTCTACTCATCCAAAGGTAAAGGTTACAAGGTCCAGAGGAAGAGTGTCCACTAATTACTGCTGAAGAAGTGAAGAAAGTTATGGCTAG
The DNA here is from genome assembly GCA_932195095.1 of Andricus curvator. NCBI lineage: Eukaryota > Metazoa > Arthropoda > Insecta > Hymenoptera > Cynipidae > Andricus > Andricus curvator. The sequence goes on from CAKNYM010025430.1 coordinate 11,928, forward strand.
AACTAAGAACTTTTCAGCGCCATGGCCAGATAAAATTAACAACTTTTGATGGAAGAAGTTCACTTCTACACACCAACACCTAGCTCGTATATCTACTACTTTCTTAAACGAAGAACAACCCATCCCGCAGTGGCTAGTGGAAGGGCACACGGTATTGATCCCTAAGACCGGAGACTTGTCAAGTCCAAAGAACTACAGGTCCATAGCTTGTTTAACACCAGCTACAAGCTATTTACTGGCATCCTCAAAGAGAGGATATGAACATCTATCGAGCCGGTATGGAGTGCAATAGCTGAACAACGTGGATGCAAGAGAGGGCTGGCAGGTTGCACGGATAACCTGTTAATAGACAGGTGTATTACCCAAGACTCGATAAGGTATCGACGCAACCGTCCATGGCTTGGATTGACTACCGTAAGGCATTTGATAACGCCAACCATGTGCTGCTTATTAAGCTCCTTGATTGCCTGGGGGTACATCCAAAAATAGTGAGATGCATATAAGAGCTTATGCTCTTGTGGCGGACAAGATTTGTCATAACATCTGACAAAAGACAAGTCACTACCAGCTATATCACATATAAGAGGGGGGTCCTCCGAGGAGGCTCTCTAAATCTGATACTTTTCTGCATCACCCTCTTGCCTCTATCTATTGCGCTCCGAGGCAAAAGCTCCGGATACCTATGTATCCCGCCGAACAGAAGAGAATATAAGGTCAACCACCTTTTATACATGGACGCCCTTAAACTCTTCGCTTCTTCAAAAGAGGACCTTCACAGCCTTGTGGCGGCGGTAAATAGGTACTCTAAAGCGATTGGCATGAGGTTTGGACTGGACAAGTATGCCTGCGTCCACCTTCACCAAGGAATACTCAAAACTACATCATCGCGTGACGATCAGGATGCTCAACCATAAACGGAAATACCGTTCAACATCTTGGTAATGGAACAACATATGTTTATCTTGTAATACCGCAAGCGGAAACCCAAAATGTGCGTGTGTTAAAAACGGCCCTTGAAAAAAGGTAGCCCCAAATTCTCGGAAAAATTTGGGCTTCCGAATTATCTGGGAAGAATAAGATCTAGGCGACCAATATGCTGGCCCTTCTTATACTGCTCTACACATTTGGTGCAGTAAAATGGAACATCGATGAGTTGAAGCAACTTTACCGAAGCACACGCAAGATAATGACAATCCATCGAATTCATCATCCTAGATCTTTCTGGCTACAGCATCCTCAGTTCTAAATAGCACAGATTCTCTTATGTGGCTCGTGCACCAACATAAAGTCGTCAATACTGCGGCGTTTCTATACCGTGCCGCAGATACGCCCGCAGAGGAGCTTGGCCTCCCATTTGATTCCAGCGACACTAAACATGGCCTAGCATCACTAACACCTCTGGTGCTCAAAAGTCGTATACAGGAAGCAGAACATTCGCTTCTACTAAAAGAACATGCTGACATGTTTCTCAAGTCTACTGGATTGAGATCGGAGAGTGAGAGATTTCTTTTCGCCTGTGAAGACGGCGCAGCGTTATAGACACCTTAGCTTACCGCGAGCGCATGATGAATGTACCTGTAGGCGACACCAACTGTCGAGCGTACAAGCAAGAGATAGAAACACTTGGACATGTTCTCAGTGGATACACAAAGTATGCATACTACGGGTACGTAGAGAGAGACAACGTGCAGCATTAAAGTGTTATATTACCATCTTAGGCACTTCTATGGTTTTGGTCTATTGCCCGTCTTGCCATACACTCAGGGGGAACTCGAATCCGTTGTGTAGAATGATCAGTGTAAGAATTATGGGAATTTCTCATTCTTCACCACTCAACGTATCAGTGCTACAAAGCCTGACATAGTCCTCCATGATCTGAAGACGAAGATCATTTACGTGATTGAATTCTCGGCTCCAGGCGATGGTAACATTACGGCAAAGGAGGAAGAGAAACGGCGAAATATCAAGCACTTATTTTCGAGCTGAGTAGGCTGTACCAAGACTACAAAATCCATCTTCTAGTTCTCATAATCTGCTGTCTTGGAGTTATGGAAGCTTCATTTCTTAGCCAACTCAACAAAGTCGCGGCTTGCCAACGCCAGGATCAGTCCATCACGAGCCGGATGCAAAAGGCTGTTCTTCTGGGATCACTTCATTTTCGAATGCCAGGACTGTTTCATTTCCACCTTAGTATCCCGTGACCGCATTTTACGTCAAGCAGTGCCTAGTGACAGGTTCAGAGTATGTCGTGCACACACTGAGTACCTTAATCACATACTATTCAGGTATTCCACTCAAGCGGGAACGACGTACCTCTACAGACACAATGCGGCCCTAAAAGTGCTTTACTAGCATCTTTGTCGCTCTTACAGTGTTGGCTGCGACCCTGCCCTGACGAAAGCTCCGCGGGAGATAGAGCCAATTGTCCAAAACAAGAAGTGCCAAATTTTCTGGCACTACGATTTTCGGACAGCAGTTTCCATTTCAGAGTCGGCTCCGGCCGACTACAGCATGTCTATCGAGGAGAAGAAAAAAGAGGAGAGGTATCGAGATTTTAAAAGGGAGCTGCAGTGACTGCACCGAAAATATTTGGTTTCAATATATTGTATTTGTGTCCTCAAACAAGTGTTTCACCGGCCTGTCGCGTCGTTGTAATTTCATCGTGCTTTCTGGCTACCCATCTCACGCTCGTGAGCCGTAAATATTAAATAATATTTAACAACCCTAAACAAAAGAACCCCTCGTATATTTAACAAAACACGTCGCGGTTACCCTCAAATAAAGCAGGCAAACAAATTTCAAATTAAAAATAGTCACCTGAGACACCTTTTCAAGACTCTATTTCATATCGCTATACTTATAATAATACTATACAGATTTAAAAAACCACCCCTAGTACATTTAACAAACCCCGTATCAGCTGCCTTTAACAAAAGCAGCCGAAAAAATAAAAAATTATAGGTAGTCACTTCCAGCACTCTCACAAGACTCTTGTCGATACTCTCATCACTAGGAAAATATTCGAACTCCCAAAAAACCACCCCTAGTACATTTAACGATCCCCGTCTCAGTTGCACCTAATTGAAGCAGCCAAAAAAATTTCAAATTGAATATATCCTAATTCCTACTATGATATTACACAGCCTCAAAAAACCACCCCTAGTACATTTAACGAACCCAGTCTCAGTTGCCTTAAACTAAAGCAGACAAAAAATATTCAAATTACAAATAGTCAACCCAGACACCTTTCCAAAACTCTAACAGATATCGTATTTCCTCCAATAATATTATACAGCATCAAAAAAACCACCCCTAGTACTTCCATCGAACCCTGCCTGAGTTTTCTTCAACTTAATCTGCTAAAAAAAATTTAATTTTAAATAATCACCCCACACACTTTTCCAACGCATAATTAGATATTCCAATCCCCAAAATAATATTCGAAAGCTTTAAAAAAACACTCCTAGTACATTTAACGAATCCCGTCTCAGCTGCTTTCAGCTAAAGCAGCCCAAAATTTCAAAGTATAAATAGTCACTGGAGATACCTACCCGAGATTCTATTTAATATCGCTATACCTACAATAATATTCAACAACCCCATAAAACCAACCCGTAGTACATTAAACAAACCCCTTCTGAACTGCCTTCATCTAAAGCGGGAAAAAAATTTGAAATGAAAAATAGTCATTCCAGGCACCTTGCCAAGATTTTAGTTTATATCCTCATCCTCACTGTAACTTGGAGTAACCCCAAAAAATTACCCCTAGTACATTTATCAAACCTCAGCTCAGCTGCCTGCAACTATAAGAACCACAAAATTTCAAATCAAAAATAATCACCCCAGTCATCTACTAAAGTCTTCTGAAGGTGTTTGGGGTGATCATTTTTAATTTGCGAAAAAGATCCTAGTCAACTAAATTTGACGACGCTCTAGTTAAAGCGTTTATCCTATTTTTATGTAAAGTATCAAGAGAATTCTGCTGAATTTAAAAGAATTATACACAATTTAATTGAATTCTACATAATTCAAAACAATTCTACTGAATTTACGAAATAATTTTACAGAATTCAAGAGAATTATGATTAATTAAAGGGAATTCTGCCTAACTCTAGAAAATTCTCTTGAATGCGAAAGAATTTTGCTGATTCCAAGAATATTCTGCTGAATTCGAAAATATTCTGCTGAATTTAAAAGAATTCTTCACAATTCGGGAGAATTCTACTGAGTTCTCGAAAATTCTACAGAATTCAAGGGAGTTTTACAGAATTAATGAGAATTTTTTCTAATTTGGTTGATTGTGGAAAATATATTTTTTAATTTTCGTATTTCGTTGACGTGTGAAGTTACACAAGAGAGTCACAACCTACTGGAAAAGCGAACGGAGGAGAAATTCATGGAGAATAGACATAAGGAGACCAAAGTAATGTAACCGAAAATAAGCAAATTTTTGTCGTATAAAAAGGGTTACAATACTGCCCGAGTTATGGCGCTAGTGTTGCACGGAGAAAAATGGCCGCCGTATATGTTGACATCTTACATTATTTACCAATGTGATTTTAATAGAAATGTGTAAATTATTATTAAAACGGAGAAATTTTATTTTACTTATCTCGAAATATCGGTGATTCTATGTAATGGAAGTGATCCTGCAATGGACGTGGTAGGTACTTCAGATTTATTGCACAAACGTGGAAAACAATAAGGATATAACTGATCAGTTTTCAATCTTGTACGCATACGCATCACAGAACTGATATCGGACTTCCACGTGAATATAACAGTTTTTACATTTCAATATCCTTTAAATGTCTTAAAAAATTGTTTTAGTCATTTAGGAATTTTGTATTTTTGATTAGGGTTGTATCACAGGTTATATTTACACGGACCATGACGGCGGCCATCGTTACCCGTACCACACTAGCGCCGCGCTCGAGAAGATCTAGCATTTCGATGCGTTATTGTACATCCGACAGAAAAATGCTCGTTTTTGGTGAAGTCGATGTACAGGACTTTGGGCTCCTTATGTCTATTCTCCATGGAGAAATTATACGAACTGAACTTGTTTATGCACACAGTCTTGTCGATCGCACATGGACTGTCGACCGTCTAACGCGTGCTTCTGATTGGTTAATTTTTAATTGTTAATTACTCGGTAATTATTAAATTTAGCAAATTTTTTTATAATTATTTTCCACGCCATTTTTTTGTTAGAATTCAAAAATACAAAAAAGTTTTTTGAATACTGGGACACGCTGTATATACGACGAAGGTTTGAAGCAATCAGAAACAAAATACATTATTATTTATAGTTAGAACGTACTTGTAACGCTCTAAACCGACTTTGAGTAACAAATAGTATTATATTTTAGATTTAAATTTTTACACGTGAGCTAATGTTGTCGAGTATTGTGGTTCACAGAAGGGTTTACATGTTCTATTTCAAAATGTCGTATGATTGGGTAGCTGGTTTCTACTGGATTCTTTTGCCGCGACCAGCTTAAAATCCAGCAAGAAAATTACTACTCGCCAATATGGCAAAGACATCGCCATCAAATTCTGATAATACAATTTGTTCTTTGCTTGGATTCGTGTACAGTTTTTACGTCTAATATATATTTTTTAGATGGGAACACGCCGACGAGCCGGCGCGAAACGCACACATTGTGTGGACGGATCAACTCAAGGATGACTTGCTAGACTGCTACGATGCCAGCATTATCCCTGTTCACCGAGGCTTTATGGCGCGTATGCACACTCTGTGGTACAAGAAACACCCAGAGCTTCAGTATGTTTCGCATCAATATTTGCGAAATCAAGCCGACTACCTCCGGAAAAATGGATATGTACGCGGAGCGCTTCCCCAACCGCTGCTTGATCAAGCTGCAGACGAAGATGAGGAAGCGACATTAAGACCAACCGCGGAAAGCAGGCACCGTCTGAGAGATGATCGCGATTTCAGGACAAGGAGGAACATTAACACGCAAGTTGCTCCTAAGCCCCAAGATCTGGATGAAATGGATGCCTCTCTTTGTGGAGATATCTCGCAAGAGTCCGACCTCTGGACCATCAATTGCTCAGTTTATGGTACTGCGAGAGCTATGGCTGATTCAAATCGAAGGCTAAAACCGACGATGGATCAAAAGACCAAAAGACGCTTGCATCAACTAAACAAGAAGATTGGATGGGCAAGACAGAATGCGTCCCGTGTTCAATGTGTGACTGACTACATAACATCTGTTAGACCGTTTACGGAAAGGGTTCGAAAGTTCGCCCAAGAACTAAGGATCTTGAATCACACACTAAACAAGTCAAAGCTGCTGACAATCAAGCAGCATATCGTTGACAAAATACGGCTGTTATCTGACGCAAGGAGGAGAATACAGAAGAGGGAGAGATGGATCAGGGAGAATCAACAGTTTCTCGCTGACCCATCGCGCCTCTTCAGCGATCTACCTGTTTCTGTCAAAAATCCACCCAAGCCCAAGGAGGTAGAGACTTTTTGGAGAGAGGTGTACAAGATCCCGAAAACACTAGAGTTGTAAGAAGGTACTGACAATATCATCCGCTTCAAGGAGTTTTGCGAAAACCTCATAAAATCTGAGGAGGAATGTTCATCAATCACTGCCGAAGAGGTGAAAAAAGCACTTAGAGGCACGAAGAACTTTTCCGCTGCTGGACCAGATTGTATCAAGAACTTTTGGTGGAAGAAGTTTACTTTTACACACCAACATTTGGCCCGCATATTCACCTCATATTTAAAGTCGGAGACGCCCATTCCGCAG
>CAKNYM010025435.1:0-11974 GCA_932195095.1 Andricus curvator
GGGGTCGTGTTCTATAACCACCTAGAAACTTTTCTTGATGAACAGCGCGATTTTGGTCCCTGAGAAATTTTAAAAAAGTTTAGAATTTTAATATTCAATGTATATGATCCTAACACAAATTAAATTTTGCATTCTTTTCCATTACATTAGAGTTAGAGTTGTTCAAGAAGACGTAAATATGTTGTCAAAACAAATAATTTTCAAAATAATTCATCATCCACAAATTTGGACGATTTTATTTTGGCTCTGTGGCTCGTTTATTCGCACGTATGTATCAACTCGACGCGTTCAAGTGGAAATGCATCTTCGCTCGTTAACAAAATTACAACTATTCCTAGAAAAAGATGGGAATATGAAGGTTTTTTAAAGAAATTGTATAAGTAATAACCAGTTAAGAAAAAAATGTTGCTTTGGCTGGAATCATTTATTAGCAGCTGCTTCTCATACCTGAAAGCCTTATGATGATTAGCAAAAAATATATCAAATTTCAATAAATATTGTACTATCCAGTGTTTTTTCTAAAAAAGGAGTTCTTTTTGGCAAACTGTGAAATGCGTCTCATGTAAAAATTAATAAAATTTGTTTTAACTAAAATGTTTATAATTGTTACAGTCGAACTACATCGTTGAGAATATGTACTATACATTTCATTGAACTATTCACGGAATTCTCTGAATTACGATGAGTTGCAGTAAACAAAATATAAAAAATTTGGTGTTTTTTAACGTTATTTTTTAAACCAGAAAAGGCTACAAGCACTTCATCTGGAGAAAAAGTGCGCAAATAACTTTGCTATAATAATATTTATTTGAAAAAACCTGAAATTCGAATCTGTTTTAAAAAGTGTGAAGGGGCCAAAGTGGTTCAGAGAGAAAAATTTATTTTGCGGTATGAAATCCGACCCTTTAATTTGAAAAGATGGCGTTAAGGAACCACGAGTTTTAAATTTGAAGTTGTCCAAATAAATAAATAATCTGATAATAATTTTACGCCTGGGACTGTGTTATTAGATGTTCATGAGGCCTAAAAATCAGAGTCTTTATTGATCCTGTACAATTCGGAAAAAGATTATTTTTTTAACATAGTTGTACTGAAGATGTACAGAGCCGTTGGTTTTTGAAGTTGAGGGTTGGAGCCCAAAAAATCAAATTTGGTATTTTTGAGGACCCAAAACTCACAGCTTCTATTGACGCTGTAAAATTCCAAAAAATATTATTTTTCAGCAAGGTCGTAGTGAAGGTGTAGAGAGGGTTGAATAGGGTCTCTGATTTTTAGGCATCTGAAAAATAACAACTATGATTCATGGTCTACAACCCTTTTGGCAAAAAACCAACCTTTCTATAAACGGTCACTCCTTTTTTATTTCCGTAGTTTTTACTTTTGGGCTCCAACTCTTGACGCCAAATATTAACCCGTCTAAACACCATCACTGCGACTGTGCTGAAGAATAATCTTTTTCTGAAATTTTACAGCATTACTTGAGGCTCTGATTTTTACATTTCTCAAAAATGACAAATTTAGTTTTTGGTATCCAACCCTTAAAGCCAAATAATAACTCTTCTGTACAGCGTCAGTACGGCTTTGCTAAAAAATCATCTTTTTTTTGGAATTTTACAGAGTAAGTAAAGTCTCTGACTTTTGGGTCCTCAAAAATACCAGGAAATTCAGAGAATTCAAGGAACTCATACAATTTCTTAAATTCATAGAACTGAAGGAATTCATAGAATTCAAGGAATTCAAGGAATTCAGAGAATTCAAGGAATTCAGAGAATTCAAGCAATTCAGAGAATTCAAGCAATTCAGAGAATTCAAGCAATTCAGAGAATTCAAGCAATTCATATAATTCAAGGAATTCAGAGAATTCAAGGAATTCATAGGAATCGAAGAATGTAGGGATTTCGGAGAATTCAAGGAATTCAGAAAATTTCAGAAATTTTGAGCATTCAAGTATGTATACCATTAAGCCATTTCGCTTTCAGGGTAGGCGTGACACTACCCGATTCGGGTAGTGTTTCTAGGTGCATAGTTTTCTTGTAGTTATAAATAACTACAAGTTTGGGCTCACCACACCCATAATATGCCAACAGCACACAGTATTCTCGAATAGTCACCCATCCAAGTACTAACCGCGCCCAACGCTGCTTAACTTCAGTGATCTGACGAGAACTGGTTTTTTCAGCGTGGCATGGCCGTTGGCCAAGTAATTGAAGGAATTCAGAGAATGCCGAAAATTTTAAGAAAGTTAACAAAATTCAGAAGAATTTTGAAGCATTTAAAAGCATTCGATGTACTATAGGAAAAATTGAAAAGAATTCATAGAATTAAGGAATTCATAAAATTCAATGAATCCATCGAATTCAGAGAATTCATAGAATTTGAGGAACGCTTAGAATTCAAGGAATTTATACAATACAAGGTATTTAATGAATTCAGAAAATTCAAGAAATTTTTAGCATTCAAGTAATTCAAGAAATTCTGGGAATTCAGAAAATTTTAAGAAATTTGAAAGAACTTTTAAGCGTTTAAAAGCATCCGAAGTACTTTAGAAAAAATTGAAAATAATTCACAGAATTTAAGAAATTCAAGGAATTCATATAATTCAAGGAATTGATAGAATTCCAGGAATCTATATAACTCAAGGAAACTGATAAAATACAAGATATTCATAGAATTACAGAAATTTCCAGAATTAAATGCATTCATAAGATTCCAAGAATTTATAAAATACAGGGGATTTACACAATTCAAGGACTTCATAGAATCCAAGGAACTCAGGAATTTTGAATAATTCGTAGAATTTGAGAAATGCTTAGAATTCATGGAAATTCAGAGCATTCAAGGAATTGAAAAAATTTATACAATTCAAGGAATTTATAGAATTCAAGGAATTTATAGAATTCAAGGAATTTATAGAATTCAAGGAATTTAAAAATTCAAAGGATTCAAAATATTCAAGGAATTCGGAGAATTCAAGGCATTTAGAGAATTCCAGGCATTCAGATAATTCCAGTAATTCAAGGAATTCAGAGAATTCAAGGAATCCAGAGGATGAAGGAATTCGAAGAATTCAAGGAATTCATATAATTTCTCAAATTCATGGAATTCAAGGAATACAGAGAATTCGAGGAATTAGTAGAATGCATAGAATTTAAGGAATTCAAAGAATCAATAGAATGCATAGAATTCAAGGAATTCTGAGAATTCAAGGAATTCAAGGAATTCAGAGAACTCAAGTAATTGAAGGAATTCAGAGAATGTCGAACATTTAAAGAAAGTAAACAGAATTCAGAAGAATTTTAAAGCATTCAAAAGCATTCGAAGTACTATAGGAAAAACTGGAAAGAATTCATAAAATTCAAGGAATTCATAAAATCCAATGAATTCATAGAATTCAGAGAATTAGAGAATCAGAGAATTAAACGAATTCAGAGAATTCAAGAAATTCATCGAATTCAAGGAATTTTGTATTTCAATATTTTTGTATTTCGTAGCATCAATGATCTAAAGTGATAGAAAAGAACACTAAAAAAAATATTTTTGAGAATTGCTGAAAGTTCATATCACAAATTCAGAATTAATATATAATATTCTTGTACATACGATCAAAGCGTTGCATAATCATTCCGGAATTCCAATTTCTGACGAAAATACTGTAACTGTTCTTCAAATATTGTGAATGTTTTTTGAAATCTAATTATTTTTTATTAACAATAACAATTTTACAATAAACACGCTAACACAATAAAAAAAATTTAGATTTTAAATCTTCGTTTATAGAAACATTTCCATTTTAATATAACCAATTTCCGGTTAAGAATGGTAACATAATCTAAAATCATCTCCAAATCGTAAATCTTCTATAAAATATATATTTTTTAATTAAAAATACCAATTTGCGTCGAAGAACACTGACAATATTATAGAAAATTTTCTGTTTTTGTCCAAGCATCGATATTATGTGAAGGCCTTCAGTTCTAGCCATCTTTAAAGACTATTGGCCAAAAAGAGAAGATTCCAGCATGGAGATGTAAAAAAAAAATTTCCACACTTTTTCTTTTTTTTTACAACTGATGGAAAAATTGCTACACCTTAACAAAACAAAATTTTATTTTGGAACAAACATCTACATGCCAAGCCCTTCGAATTCAGCTATTTTTGAAGACTTTTGACCTAAAGGAAAGATTCAAGTATAGTGATTCAAGAAGAAGAAATTCCCGCTTTTTGGTTACATTTGAACAAATGACAAATAAAAACCTATACCTTATAATAGCAAATTTTTTAATTAAATGGACATTTTTAATTTTTAATGAACAGATAAATGTCAATGAGTTCAATTTCAGCTATCTTCAAAGATTATCAAAATAAAATAAAAGATGACAGCATTGTGGTCTACCAGAATTAAACTTCTACTCTTTCATTTTGATTACAACTGAAAACAAAAAACCGACACCTGAACACCGCAAATTTTATTTCTAAATAAACATCAACATGCCAAGAACTTAAATTCTAGCCCCCAAGACGTGGATTTTCGAGTAAAAGAGAATTATAATATGGCGCTGGAAGCGTGGCTGCCACAATTTCTCCAGCATTGTCTTTCAAAACGCAAAATTCTATGCCAGCAACATAAGCACGGTGTCTCGTAGTTGCACGATGATACAAATTTTCAGGTACAAGGGAAATGTTCAACTCGAGTTCTGTGAGTGGATGTACCCTCAACCTAAAGTGTCTGCCCACACAAAAGATATGCCATATTGAAGAAGTCGGTTCTGGTTCAGTGAAAATATCTTGAAAACAAAATTAAGAATTGTGAATTTAAAAATGTTAAAAATCGACTTTAAAGTTAAACACTGTACAATATACAGTTGTAGCACCGAACATCAAAAACTTGCAATCCGCAATTATTTGAGCATTTACAATTTAGGAAGGTAGCTTTTGAGAATCCCCGATTCCAAATTGAAAGTTGTTGAAAGCATCAAATAATCCAAAGGTTTAAAAATTGATGGATTTTGAAAAAAAGTGAATTAAAAATTATTCAAGTTGTACAATTTCGAATGCAGAATTATTCGAAACTGAAGAATAAGATATTTATGGAAGAAGGAATAAAGAATATAACAGTTGCTCATTGTAGTGCTAACATGAATTATACACATTTCAACGTGGATGTAAAATTAGCATTGAGCCAAGAAAATATTTGTACGAATACGGATACGGATAGTACAGTATTTTCTTAGGTGAAAGAAACATTTTTTGGAAAGAAAAAATATTTCATTGTGCGTCTTCTAATTGATATTCTTTAGATTTATTGTTAATTTTTCTTGCACGATTATAAAGTCCACAAAAATAAAACTCCCGACAACATCAATTTTGAAATAGAAAATTCCAGACTACACACAGAAAGATATTTTTGTAAAAAACATTTGTTCATTTATGGTGAGAATGTAAAGAAAATTTTGATTCGACAGTGAAATACGCGTTTTCCTTCATTTTCGCCATAGAATCATAAATCCAAATACCAAATTATTCTTAAACCCAAAGCTGGACTTCTCTCCCCGATTTCAAATGGAAATGGTTTTCTACCTCTTCCTCCAATCGGTGCTCGGACTCCCAAAAGTTTTTTATCATGATCTAAAAAGGCTACAAATTGATAGCCGTCCTCATTAACAGTGCGGACTAAAAAACTGTGATTTCGATAGTAGTCGCCAATAGTTGGATCAAAAGAACCCGGAAAAGTAGCTTTCGTCACTATTCTTATGTAATTATTAATAACCCACAACTTAATCCTCTTGGACCTATATTCGACTTCATGATTGTGAGGGGTTTCGCTTCCGAGAGCACTGAATTCTGTAAAAAGAAAACAACTATTTGTAATTTAAAAAAAATGTAAAGCAATCTGAAATTCAAACATAGAAGAATTCTAAACTAAAGCACTGTAATAAAACAATTTTAGTTTTTAATTTTTTTATGAGTCCATAATTGAAGTGGCCGTGTTCCATAACCGCCTACAAATTTTTATCGCTGAACACCGCGGTTTTGGTCCCCGACAATTTTAAAAAAGTTTACAATTTTTACATTCAAAGTATATATGATCCTAATGCAAATTTAAATTAATATCCTCTTTCACTACATAACGAGTTTTCACTTTTGCTGTTGTCAAAATGAACCCACAAACCCCGTTTTATTGCAAAATAAACTTTTTCGTCTTTTTATACTTCAACTCGCTGGAATTCAGACTATTCTTAAAATTTCTTGCGAAAATCTACAGCAAATATTCTTGATGATTTTCTACAAGAAAAAAAAAATAAAATTTCAGCGTTAGAGTTGTTCAAAAAGACATATAAATATATTGTTAAAAAAAATAATTTTTCAAAATAATTTATTATCCTCAAATTAGGACGATTTTAGTTTGGCTCCGTGGCTCGTTTATTCGCACGTATGTATGCATTATTTCTAGGCCATGCCTATAGGCTCGCTACGCTCTTCTTCGGCCTCCTGCAGTTCATGTTGAACTGACCTTTGTCGTCTCTTCTGCTCAGCCAAGATAAACGCATCATCCTCAGCAGTGCTACGGCGTCGCGCAGCGAACGCGTCAGCCTTCGTCATCTTGGTGGGGTTTTCTCGGCTACCGCTAGCGTTTCTCTGACTTTCTCGATGAAGTGGTCTTCCTGAGCGACGGGCATCTCTTCGTCCCCGGTAGATGGTTATTCCGAAGCTCTTCCTTCTTTGCGGCGCGGCGCAGTAGTAGCACTGTGGGACACCCATCCCACCTTAAGGTGTCCCGTATGGAGTATCCTCGTAGTTAGCTCCTCGTTTAGCTTGACGTATGCCTTTAGGTACCCCCTGAAGGCTTTCTTCGTCATTCTGACTTTGACATCTGCATGTGGGCTTGGGATATTGAGGTTTGCGATATGTGGGGTTTGGTTTTGTGGACTTGAGGTTTGTGGGTTTGGGTTTTTTGGGCTCAAAAATCTGGATGAAATATCTGGGAGTAATCCTAGATAGCAAACTGAACTGGCCAAAGCAATACAAAATTCGTTAAACAATTAGAAGCAAATTAAGTCAAACGTTCTGATTATTCTTAAAATTGCCTGATTAGTTTTTATCGTTTTGACTATACAGATACTCTGTAACTAAATGAGGAAAATGTATTGTTTAAATAAATGAAAATTTTTTAGGCTATTCATAATTAAAGAAAAATACATTTAGCTTTTTTATTTGACCGACAAAAATAATCTGTTATAAAAAAGTACACAAAAGTTATATGTGCGACCAATATAAAACAAAATATTTGATCACTTGGGGGAAGTAATTTTATAAAGTTCATGTAATTGCACTAATTTTATTGAAATTTACACCTTGCAGTCTCATATTTGTAAAAATGGTGGTTTTGCCAATGTAATTTCACTGCGAAAATTCAGGTGGTAGGCGAAACCCCTAGGAACCCAAGGCCCCCTAAATTCATGATTGCATATTGGGAATACATATGTAATATTTTATATTTACTTTAAGGTTTATATTGCTTCTAGGAACTTACCACCAAAAATCAAAAAAACTGCAATTTTAATTAGCAGAGTATTAACAAGAATCTTCATATTTCAGACCGATTTTGGTTATCCAAAAAATAATCAGAATAAAAAGAATTTTCCAATCTCTGGAGACTACGTGGCAGAATTACTACGATATCTTTTATGACAAAGCAAACTGCTGAAATATAAAACGTTATTTTATAGACTATAGACTCTGTCCTTATACTGATAAAACAGGTGATTTCTTATTCCAAGTGAAGTTCTTATCAGTACAATCAACCACGTCTGTGAAATTAATATTTGTCTACTTTTCGCTAAGCTATGAATTTGTAAAATCAAAGTTGGCTAACTGATTTAAATAGGAAATGTTCATAATAAAATATATTCAAAAACTTTTTTCATGAAAACTTTTATAGTAATTTGTACAATAATTTTTCAAAGACCATTGCAGAAATTCTCAAACTTTGCTGCATTATATTGTAGCATCAATTTCCCATACCCATCTGTTTTTTCGAAACATCTTTCTTATAAATTGCATCCAGCCAAGGTTAATAATGCCTAAAATGGTTTCTTAGAATTTATCTTAAAAATGTGCGTATGTTAACTCTATAAGAAAATTCTCAAATAAATTTTATGATGATTATCTTTTTTCAATTTATTCAGCAACTTTTTATTTCACACATTTGCTACAACATAGCAAATATTGATTTCAAAACGTGGCTGATGAACGAAGTTAATAAATTTTAGATTTTACATATTTCACTTATTCAAAAATGTGGGCATCAAAGTCATTGAAAAAAATACATTTTGTAAATATTGAAAAATGTTTAAGTTAGTCAATAATGAAAATATAAACAATAAGTTTCAGTATGTTCAAATTGCATACAATTTTATAATGTTATTCAGTTAGAGTTGTAAACAATAACAACTAATAGTTTGAAAATGAAAGATTCAAAAAGCCTGTCCGCCCGCCTTGTTTCAAACAAATTTTGCTTTGTAGCAGTTTTTCTTTAGAAGTCGAATTTGTAAACTGAAAAATGAACCTTTAAAAAATATCCGAAGCCTCAAAAGTGTTGAAAATTCCAAGTTAAATTTACTAAAATCAGATTTCAAATATTGAATATCACCTCTTTTAGTAAATATTGTTTGACTCTCGAAGATGTTCTTATGCTTGAGGATCATAAGGTATGTTAAGGATACTGTTCGGATATATAATAATAAGGGCTATTTAATAAGGGGCATTTCATAGTATCAATTATCCAAAATGATAGTGAAGGCTGGTAACCTTCTCAGCATAAATCACCAACCAATTGAGACTCTCGGTTTCCTTTCTCTGTCCTGACACTCCCCCCCACCCCCCACCCACCACCCTAGTAACAGAAGTGTTGGTGAGACTGACTTTACTACTAGACGTTCCACGGTACGACGAATAATCACTTAACTTGAACATGATTTTGGCTCGCAAAACAAATCTCGCACATAAAGGTGATAGTTGGGTGTACAATCTAAACATAAGTAATACAAACAATAAAGTAGCCTCGGAATGGACTGAAATTCCGATTGACGAAATGCATACATACGGTAAACATAAAGTTCGAGTTTCAGGCGATGAATGGAGGCTGGATGTTTGAAATGCTAGAGGAGTGAATGATCTTAAAGTAAGAGAACTACGAGAAACTATGCATGCAAGGAAACTAGATATTTTATGTGTACCTGAAACGAAGAAAAAAGGTTGCGAAAGTAGAAACATAGAAAATGGGGTGTTGAAAGGCGGTTTTGAAATATGGTCAGGAGTAGGTAGTGAATCAAATCGTAGTCAAGGGGTCGGTTTAATTATGAATGAAAAAGCAAGACAGCATCTCAAAGATCAGGGATATGTATCGCCCAGATTGCTGTGGGTTAGAATGAAGGTAGGAATCAGAAGATTATTTATCATAGCGTGCTACGCCCCAGTTGAGAGTGGGCCGCGAGAAGGCAAAGACGCCTTCTGGGACACTTTAAATGATAAAATAAGTACTTGCGATCAAGGTGAAACAATAATTCTGCTAGGAGATATGAACGGATGGGTCGGCCTCCAACGTCAGGATACAGATACAGAAAGGGTGCTATGTAATTTTGGAGATCCAACAAGAAAAAATTATAACGGGGAGAAATTAATTAGTTTATGCTTAGAAAAGGGCCTATTTATTACCAATACTTGGTTTCGATATAAAGTGATCCACACGTACACCTGGTGTAAAGGAAACACCCGCAGTGTAATTGAATTTGTTATTGCGGATGAAAGACTAAGAGAACTAGTCAAAGATACAAGAGTCATGAGGGGTTCCGAATGCAATACTGGTCATTACCTTGTAGTCTTTAAAATAAACTTAGGGCGGTGATGGAGAAGAAAGAGAAAAAAAAACGGGAATGAAGATTGCAAATTTACAGAAACCGGAAGTGCGAATAGAGTTTCAAAAAAAGTTAAGCGAACGCATAGATAGGGCAACTTAACAAGCACTTATAAGCAATAAAGATATAGAGGGCGCGTGGACTTTGTTACGGGATATCATTGTTAAAACTGCAATTGAAGTGTGTGATACGGCGATTGTAGGAAGAAAATCTGGTGATGCATGGTGGAATGATGAAGTTGAGGCAGCCCAAAAAGAAAAGAAAGAAGCGCCCAACAAAACGCTGAACATGACAGGTCTTAGCGATGGTGAGAGAAATAGGCTCAAAAATGATTACAGGCACAAAAATAGGAAAGTTAAACGACTAGTCAAAGAGAGTAAAGAGAAAATCAGAGCAGACGGGATAGTAGACGCTTTAAAAGACTCTTGTAAAGAATTATTAGGAGGTGAAGATGTAGGACAGCAGAACTGCGACATAGAACATAATGCATTAGAAAACCCAATTGAAAAAGTCTGTGTCACTGAGCTTAGAGATATAATTAAGAACTCAAAAAACGGTAAGGCTGCTGGCGTAGACAGTATTAGCGCTGAAATGCTTAAATACGGTGGCAAATACATACCTCACAGGTTGTGCGAATTGATAAATTTATGTATCGAGATTGGAGAAGTCCCAGACGATTGGAGAAAAGCGATTATCGTACCAATATACAAAAGAAAGGGAGATAAAAGCAATTGCAGTAATTACAGAGGTATCAGCTTTCTAACTACCGTAAGTAAAATATACTCAAAAATACTCATTCGTAGGGTAATGAAAATTACAGAAGAAAAGATATGGAAAGTCCAAAGTGGATTTATGCCAGAAAGATCATGTACAGATCAGATATTTAGTTTAAGACAGGTCACAGAAAAAAGCTTAAGAGTAGGAAAGGAAGTTTTCTGTGCATTTGTTGACCTAGAAAAAGAATTTGACAAGGTAAATAGAAGTAAACTTTGGGAAGTCCTTAAAGAGTACGAAGTCAATGGATGGCTCCTATAAGCAATAAAATCAATATATACAGGTAGTAAAGCGAGTGGAAGAGTAAATAGGAAACTGAATGAATGGTTCGATATTATGGAAGGCGTAAAACAAGGATGCGTTATGTCCTCATGGCTATTTATCATATTCATGGATAAGTGTCTAAGAATGGCCCTCTTCGACGAAGACGGTGTAGATCTCGAAACAGTGACGGTGCGTTGGTTAGCTTTCGCAGATGACAAGATTATTATGGCAGAATCAATCGAGGACTTGCAAAGAATGTTGAATAAACTTAATATTAGCATGAAGAACATGTGCCTTAAAATTAACGTAAATAAAACAAAAGTCATGGTGTTTGAGGGAAAAACTGAGAAAACAATGTGCAACATTGTCCGAAATGATGAGAGATTAGAACAAGTTGACAAGTACGTATATCTGGGTAGCCTGTTCACTAGCGACGGAAAAATAGATGGGGAGTTAGATAGGCGCATAAATAAGGGTAAGCACGTTATCGGTAGAGCAGGGTCCATCCTAACAAATAAAAACATATCAAAAAAAGCTAAAATGGCCATACATAATTCTATATTCGTACCGACTGTACTATACAGTAGCAAGACATGGACCTGTCAAGAAAAGGACAGGAGTAAAATGAACGCGATCGGCATGAAACCTCTGCGCATAATATGCGGAAAAACACTGATGGACAAAGTTCGAAACGAGATAATACTCAAAGAATGTGGTGCAAAAGAGAGAATAGTTGACACATGGGAAAGAAATCAGTTAAGATGGTTCGGACATGTTGAAAGAATGAAAGATGAACGACTAACGAAACAAGTGTATAAAGGTGAAGTAAATGGCAGAATGCCCAGAGGTAGACCGCCAAAAGAATGGTTAGAATCTATGAATGAGACACTAATCCGAAGAGACATAAGAATCCATAGAAACACGAGAGCTTGCATAAAAAATGCATGGACGTGAAGGAAGCTAGAGTAGTATGCCAGAATTTTAAATTGTGAATTTTTTTTATGTCTTACGGTCCACATACA
>CAKNYM010025436.1:0-23412 GCA_932195095.1 Andricus curvator
TTTTTAAGGCCAGCAGGCTAAAAAATAAACGTTTATCTCTCTCTCTATATTGGCAAAAACCGAAGTTCGTTTCTAACTGGTTCCTAACCGATTCCTATACGTCACTCGGCACAGGAAACATTTTAACTGGTCCTAACCGGTTATTCTATCCGACAAATAGAACCAAAAATTAAATATTGGCAAAGACCAGAGTTCGGTTCTAAATGGTTCCTAACCGATTCGTACACGGCACTCGACACTGTAAACTTTCTAACTGGTCTTAACCGGTTTCTTTCCAGCAAATTATAACCTGATATTACACATATTTGTTTATAAATTTGTTTATAACCGGTTCTTAGCCGATTCCTACATGGCAATCGACACAGGAAACATTCTAACCGGTTTCTATCCCAAAAGTGGAACCTGAAATAAATATTGGTAAAGACCGAAATTCATTGCTAACCGGTTCCTACCAGATTCCTACACGGCACTCGACACTGGAAACTTTCTAACTGCTCCTAACCGGTTTCTATCCGGCAAATTAGACCCTGAAATTAAATATTGGCAAAGACCGAAATTAGTTTCTAACTGGTCTCTAACCGATTCCTATACGGCACTTGACACAGGAAACATTGTAACCGATCATAACCGGTTTCTGTCTGACGAATTGGAATCTGAAATTAAATATTCGGTCCGGCACTGGTCGTTTCTCACAAGCAGTAAGAATTTTTTTGGTTAGTATATAAGGACCATTTCGACCGATTCCCTCAGCGTGCGATATTCTGCCTTAGAGAAGTGCGTTGCGTGCATTATATATAAATGTTAGGTTAGGCTAGAGAATTGTGATTGTGTGCGTTACAATAAGTTAAGAATATGTCTCTCGTGTGTCCTCCGTCCGTCCTTCCTTCTCACTGATATACAAAGTAGGCTAAATATAGTAGCCGCTCTATAAATCGGAATTTTTTTTCGTATTGGAAACAATGGCGCGGTGATGTAGAAATTACAGAATTCTAGCGTGTTTTTGATTTGAGAGGCGTTCTGTGAAATATCCAGTCTTCCACTTTGTTTTGAACGGACTTTAGTTTCGCAAATTTTAAAAAATCCCGTTGCTAAAATTACTGCCCTGTTTAAGAATTATTCCTGAATTATATTTAATTCTCATAGAAAAAGTTCTGTAGAATTCACAAAAACGTAGTTCTGTAATTATCACGGATTTTTTCTCATATCCGGGACATCGTAACTAATTCTATAATTCCTCAAGTATAAATTTATTCCGTGTATAAACCGGAGGCTAAAATAGGATACGGACCAGTTAGGACCAGATCCAGTTCCAACCGGGTAGAAACCGGATACGAATATTACATAATGCCAGATAGAGCCCGGTTAGGTGTCGGTTATAACCCGGAGACAAAAACCGGTTTTGGCGCGGTTTGGACTGGATAAGAACCAGATAGAAGTATTTTGTGAACCCAGTTAAAAACCGTATAAGAATCGGTTTCGAATATTACATGTTGCCGGATAGAGCCCGGTTAGGTGTCGGTTATAACCCGGATACAAAAACCAGATGCGGCGCGGTTTGGGCAGGATAAGAACCGGGTAGAAGTATTTTGTGGATCCAGTTACACACCAACTAGAACCCGGATACGAATATTGTATAATGCCAGATAGAGCCCGGATAGGTGTCGGTTATAACCCGGAGACAAAAACCGGTCACGGCACGGTTTGGGCCGTTTAGAACCCACTTCTAGCCGGTTTCTAACCGGATCCTAGCCGACATTTTAAGCAGGGCAGTTTATATCAGGTAAGATAAACTAGATAAATTTTACACAAGGCTGTAGTAATCAAGTTCTTACCTCTAAATTCAATTGCCTCATTTTACTCAATAAATACTGGCATTAAATATTGTTTAAATACTTAGCAGTACTCCTGTTTTAAATAAAAGTGTGAATACAGAGGAAAAAGCGTTTACTTTGATAATTTTTGCATAATTTAGTTACCATTAGGATGAGAATGTAAAAATGATACAATGAATATACGAAATAACATTGATTTTTTCAGGTCGAGATTACCGACACTCTTAATACTCACAAACGTGCTAATCTCGCAAGTATCAGATCCTTAAGTTTGTGACATTAAATGTTACAGTTATGTAAATGCGTGCGTTTTAATGTTAGCAGCGTTAAGGGCATGTTATACTTACCGTATTGTTTTGCTCAAAATAATAAATATCCTCCGCTGAACCCTGGCGGACCGGCTGAACGCTAGCGTTACGCTACAGCGTAACCATAAAGTAACCCTAACGTAATCTTAAAGTAATGTCGAATTATAATGAATAAAAGAAACAAAATAAATATCTAAATTGTTGCAATTATAATTGTACGTTAAAATTTACGTTAGAAGGTAATGCCATAATTGCAATAAGTTTATTTTGTAGCGTTAGAAATGAAAAAAACATAGTGGCTGTCATTGAAGTCGCCTCTAGCAGATTCCTTGAAAAATTTGATTTGTACCATGTAGTAATATAATGCGTGTATTTCTGATAAAAGTTTCTTCTCTCGATCTCTCTAGTAGCTTAATGGAAAAGCACCTACCGGAAATCAGTAGTTCTGTGGTTCGTTTCCCTGCGGAGCGAAAGGAGATCTTTTTTCAGAAAAAAATGATTTAAAATAATTTTTCTTTCATAGCTCCATCTAGTCTTACAAGATGTTGAATATTTTATGTTATTCTCTAATGATAATACAGATTCTTTGAAAAATTTGATTTGTACCATCTAGCAAAATAATGCGTGTATTTCTGAAAAAATTTTCTTCTCTCGATCTCTCTAGTAGCTTAATGGGAAAGAACCTGACCGGAAATCAGTAGTTCTGTGGTTCGTTTTCCAGCGGAGCGAAAGGAGAAGATCTTTTTTCAGAAAAAAAATTATTCAAATTGATTTTTCTCGTTATGTAACACGGATAGAATCTTAATCCGTCCCAATCATTGCTTATTCTCTTTAATCCGTTCTCCACAATATAAATTATAAAAATTATGGATTGAAATGGATAGGCAATATATTTATATTTCCTATCCGTTTCAATGCATAATTTTCTATCCTTTTCTATCTGCGACCAACTTAGACTTTCCTTGTTATCAAGCATGGATACGATACTTATCCATGCCAGTCAGTGCTTCTCCTCATGAATCTTTTCTCCACAGAAAGAATTGGCTATCCGTTCTAATCCATAATGTTCTATCTGTTACCCTATCTTTGTCTATCCGCAAGCTACTTTGATTTTTCTCGTTATGCAACACGTATAGAATCTTAATCCGTACCAATCATTTCTTATCATCTTCAATCCTTTCACCATAAAATGTATTGCCTGTCTGTTCAAATCCATAATTTTCTATCCGTTACCGTATTCTTTTCTATCCGCGTACTACTTAGACTTTATTTCGTCACCTATCACGGATTGAATACGTATCCGTCAAAATCAATGCTTATCCTCTACAATCCTTCTATCCGTCACCCAACCCTTATCTATCGGCAAACTACTTTGATTTTTATCATTATGTCACACGGATAGAATATTAATCCGTGCCAATCAATGCTTATCCTTCTTCAATTCTTTCTTCAAAAAACGTATTGACTGTCCGTTATAATTCGTGATTTTGTATCAAATACGAATTAGCATTATATTTTTCACTGCAGATAAATACGGATATATTTTTTTTTATTCAAACTGATACGCGAGGATAGCATATTATCAGTTCAATACAGATTCAAAAGGATATACGCGTATGGAGTATTACTCGTTGAAGACTGATTGAAATGGATAGCATATTTTCACTTTAAGACGGATTTAAACGGATAGATATGGATAGATTATTTTTAGTTGAAGATTGATTAAAAAGGATACATAAGAATAGAATATTTTTCGTTGAGGACGGATTAAAACGGATAAATAGGATATCATCTCACGGATAGATAAGGATAAAAAAGTTCGGACTGAAACGGATAAAGGCGGATTAAATTCTACTTCACGTATTGAAAATTATTCAAACGGATACAGATTTAAAAATCTAACAAACGATAGAACATAATATGATTATATCATTTCCACTACATAACTTGTATTTATAGAAAGATAAAACAGTCAAATCCTTTTCTGTACCTTCCCTTGTTCAGCTCACTATCCTTATCAATGACAGCAAATCCATACTTCTCAGTATTCCGGCATGCTGAGCATAAGTCTCGAAATTGAGAATAACTCATGTCAGTGTTGACATGATCGTCATACACATGTTTCAAGTTCCTTTCATCCTGCTTGAAAAGTATCAAGATTCGAGCGTAAGTTTGACATAAGTAAAAACTGTCAACAAGAGCGTGTCTGCCCATACAGGAAAAGGCCCTAATGTTATCCTGTTTCTCACAAGCCACGTCATCAAAGATAATTATAGAATTTGGTTGAGTCTCACTTGTTTGTATTACTTGTTCATGCTCACTGAAAAGAAAATATTCAACTCCATCGACATTATTCCACACCCGTTCGAAGCATTTGCACTTTGGTTGTTTGAGGGATTTCGAGTAGACGGAGACATCTTCAAATTTTAATCCGTTTGGGTGTAGGATTGGGGCAAGTAATGTATTTGTCTTGCCACATTTTGAAGGTCCACGAGACACCGCGCAATGCTGTGAGGTAGTAGACTGCCATAACGTTACACCCTCTTCTTCTTTGATTGGACTAGTGTGGCAAAGTTGCCAACCGGAAGTTTAACGGGTTGTGTCTTGAACCGCATCTTGATCTCAACTGTTGTGAAAGCTATAAATACAGCCCTTATATAGCTTTTACATCAGATGCGTGCTAACTTCCGTTCAGTGTAGAATAATTGTGCACCGTAAAGCGAATAAAGTATCACACGTCATCGAGGTAAAGGATTGGCCAACAAAGTCATCAACAACTTGCCTTTTGAGTTGCACTTGCCTGGCTACCAATACTGTGGTCCAGGTACTAACCTAGCCAAATGGATTGCTAGAGGTGATCCTGGTATCAATCCTTCAGACGCCGCGTGCAAAGAACACGACATTGTATACTCGCGAAATCGCGAGAACGTTGAAACAAGAATCGCTGCAGATCGTGTACTAGCTAGTAACGCCTGGCAGCGTTTTTTTGCTAAAGACGAAGAAACCCTGTTCGAAGAAGAAACCTGCTATAAAAAATGAAATAATCGCATTCAGAAAGGTTGTAAATGCAGCTAAGAAAGCAACGAAAAGAAGTAGTGATGCAAAAGTGGCCATCAAGTCTGCAATCAGAGGTGCACAGGAAGCTGTCAAAAGCATAGGCGATAAACATCAAGTGCAAAATCCACGTGTTTCGCCAATACCTTCGAAAGTTGGTGGTGTTTTGTCACTGATTCCAATTTTTTCTGGACTCAGTGCACTTGGCTTTCTTACTAGTGGAGCAGTAGTAAACGATGGTAGCGCAGCCAAACAACAGCTGGCAGAAGCTCAACGTCATAACAATGCAATGTAGGCTATTGCTTTAGGAAAAGGTTTACACCTAAAATCCTATACAGAAGGATTAGGTCTTCATATTAAACCTTTGCCGAAAAGAACAGGGACTTCATCCAAGGCAGCTGCCAAAAAACTTGCAGTGAAGCTAACTCACCATGCACTCACTGATACCGATCGGTTTAAGTATGCTAAAGCTCTAATGATTCCACATTTTCGTGGAGTATTTATGAGCTATGAACTACCAGTGAAGGGACCCCGCCAAATTGAGTCAGCTATTGTTAATCTTGATGATAGTCACGGCCCTGGTACCCACTGGGTAAGTTACAGAAAGATCGGTGATAATGTTCTATACTTTGGCAGTTTCGGTAATCTTCGATCACCTTCGGATCTTGTAGATTACATAGGTGTTGGTAGCGTGATAAGGTACAATCATGACAGATATCAAGAGTATGGCATTGTTGAATGGATATATAATCTTTTGTTTAATCTTAGTGCTTGAAATTTCTATTTGGACAACTGCATATTAAAGATAAATACTGTCTATATAAGAGTCTGTAATGAATTGTCTAGAGTTCGTATAGAGAAGAACACTATCATGGATGATTCGTCTACTCTCAAGATAACAGGAAACTATTCGGTGCTAGACTCAGAGTATTTTTCACCAATAGAACTCTTTCCTCATAAGAACTATGCAATCAGACTCGTTGAATTGGTCACATTCAATCCAATTCCTAACCATATCTACTGGCAGCTATCAGACTGAAGACATTGCGAGTTATGTCCAAAAGGCTCTAGCAATTGATGGAATTACAATAAACATTAAGAAAATAATAATACATTGCGCAGCGAGATGAAGTTTGATCGCAAAGTGAACTTTCAACCACACGATTCTATTGGACGTTTGTTGGGATTCACACCTCGTATTCTCGAAGCCATTAAAACTCATACTTCTGATCTACCTGTGGCTATTCTCAAAGTGAATGCTCTACGAGTTGAGTGCAATATCATTACTGGAGCTTACATCAATAATCGCAAAGTGCACACGATTCATGAATTCTTTACTGTTGTACCTCCAGGATATAAGATCGTTGAAGTACCGTCACACGTCAATTACATCCAAATCGCCGTGAAGACAATACATCAAATTCAGGAGGGAGACTTGGTGAATTTCCGAGGAGAGGATATAACAATACGACTACACGTCAAATAATCATAATGGGTATCGTGTACAATCGAAAAGAAGTCTATATAAGAACGTCAACATCTCAAATGCAAGCCAGTTCTCAAGCAGCACGCAAGGCGCTCACACGTCGGCACATGATCTTTCTGATACAGCTTGGTCTGAATGGATAGTACAATACGTAATGGCTTCAGACGAGCAAAATATACATTTGCTGAATATTATTGGAATAGATTTTCTCACAACTATGAGTTTTTGCTCCTGGGAATTGTATGAATATCCCCTGCTTCCCACCACCTCAAGACATATATGGACTGAAAAAACGTCAACTCAGTTGGAAAAACCACGTTACATTACACTGGGTTTTCAGACAGGCAGAAAGGATAGACTAGCTAGATATGCTCATCGCTTCGATCACAGCAATATAACCAATGTCAAGGTATTCCCCAAATCACAGTACTATCCATATAATAATTTAAATCTGGAGTTTGGCCATAATCAGTTTGCACTACTGTATGCGATGTATGCAAGCTTTCAGGCAGCCTACTATGGTTAAGAGCCTGAACCAATGTTAAAAAAAAGTGATTTCAAATATACGCTCCTCTCAGTGTCATTGATTGCCCAGTGGGCACAAAATTTCGCGACGTCTTTACGACATCGTTACGATATCTTTACGACAACTTTACGACATCCTATGTCCATGTCGTGAGGATGTCTTTACGATATCTTAAAGACGTCGTACGATCTGACGATGTCTTTTCGACATCGTAAAGAAATCTTAACGACATGGACATAGGATGTCTCAAAGTCGTCGTAAAGATCTCGTAACGATATCGCAAAGACGTTGTCAAGTTTTGTGCCCACTGAGTGCTCAAAGCAAAATGAGTTTCTCAAACAGATCTCAGTGGACGTTCGTTTGGAATTTGAATCTGCAGACAATTTTCCCGCTGAAACTGCAGCCTAATGTCTAATTATACATGACCGTATGATTCAGTACCAGTCACTGAGTGGTAGCGTAGAAAAGTTGATTTAAGATGGTAGTGGTGAGGGTAATGTCAGTGGTAGTGGGGAGAAAAGGTATAAAAGGGAGATAATTTCAGCAACAGAGTTCAGTTTTCATCGATATGCACTTCATCGTAGACGTACAAGGCTTCAAGAAGCCCATCACCCAGTTCGTCTTCAAGATGTTGGTTATAATTCCTGTTCAGGATGACGTTCAACCTGTGGTCTACCGGTTTGAACTACCCTGCTGCTACTGTGGCTCGCTGCCTGCTAAATACAAGAGTGAAAATTTATGGTTGACGCGCATTCACCATGATTTGGAATAATGGACTTCGGGTGACATACCCTATGAAGAAGTGAGGCTTATAATTCGAGATACACTAGATGGCGCTAGTGCATTCTACGTTAAAGGATTGGAAAAGAAAAAATGGTTGGACCAGTACGTGCAAAATATGAATAATCTGAAAGATCTAGACTCACCTCCGTTGAAAAAACTGTGCAGCTCAGTTTTAACAAGATGCAATCACCGCCTTCAATGCTGGAATGCAAATTGTGCAGATCGAAATGCTCTAGCTCTCAAGACCTGATTCTTGACTCCTCGGGATCAGCCAACTATCAGGCATTACGTTGAAAGTAAATCCGACTACAAAAATGATGATGAAGATATGACTGAAAGCCGTAATACTTTAGATACTTCCTTGAGCAACACAACCCAAGTCACAAACGTGCTTGGACCATAACCCGCCCGATGGGTATCGGACCGCGTGCCTGCAATAAAGCATCGCATGGTCGGTCAATTTACAGAATTTTGCTTTTTATGTAATACCCACAATCCACTTCTTCAACTCGATATCTTATTTCGTATGAGCAGGAAATGGTCGAAAAGTCAAACTTCGGTATAAGGTCAACTGCTCCTCTTTCAGCACATAATTTTAATGAAATAGTTGTTGTTCATATTGTTTCAAATATTGAAATTTCAATTTTGTATTAACAGAAATACAACTAAATAATATAAATATTAATAATAGTATTACATTGAAAAATTAATTATTTTCAATAATCAGTTGTTATCGTTATATCGAGGTTCGAGTTTATTTGAAATTATATGTAGTATTTTTTAAAATTATATAACGGTTTGAATTCCACAATTTTATTGTATTATTTAAGTTGGAACATAATTAATTAATCGAGATTTCCGCAATTATTTGAATTGAATCTGAATCGCGCGCGCCAGTTTTTTGTTTTTGTTTTGTTTTGAGTGACTGCAAGGAATCTAGCTAAGACTACAGAGGGTCCAGAGACTGTGGCAACTTAGTGTCATTCTTGCTGATTGCCTCGGTTTTCTTATGCATATACTATATATATATACTACACTATAGAAAACCTCAACTAAAAATGGTAGCATCCCTTCGAAAAATGGCGGAATCCGGCTAGGTTGCCACACTGTCCTGGTACGACAGATGGACTGCTTCGCCACATGTATAACCTCAAATGTATATGTACTCTTTTTGTCCGGCTAGTTTTTCTGGTGATAGGTATACCATTAAGCCATTTCCCTTTCAGGGTAGGCGTGACACTACCCGATTCGGGTAGTGTTTCTAGGTGGATAGTTTCTTGTAGTTATTAAATAACTACAAGTGTGGGCTCACCATACCCACGATGTGCCAACAGCACGCAGTATTCCGAATGGTCACCCATCCAAGTACTAACCGCACGCAACGCTGCTTAACTTCAGTGATCGGACGAAAACTGGTTTTTTCAGCGTGGTATGGTGATAAATAATATTAAAATGCCTAAATGATGTTTATTGGCATCTGGTTTTATTAGTGGTTATACAAAAGAGTTCAAGTGTGCGTATAACCATAGAACTTGTAACATAACCTATCTATACAGTGATCTCTGGAATTTATTTTTAAACCAGGGACATCTTTTTGCACAGTCATAGTGTACGTACAAATATGACTGAATGCATGTCGAATTAGCATCATTAAGGTAAATGTGCCAGTCTTCGTCAATGCATGGGTTGTCGGCCGATGGCGAAAAAAATAAAATAAAAATAGATAAAGACAAAATAAATGAAATAGTT
Organism: Andricus curvator; assembly: GCA_932195095.1. Lineage (NCBI taxonomy): Eukaryota > Metazoa > Arthropoda > Insecta > Hymenoptera > Cynipidae > Andricus > Andricus curvator. The sequence goes on from CAKNYM010025436.1 coordinate 9,739, forward strand.
TTAAAATATTCTTAAACGCTACTGCCGATCACTCGCACATTGGAGTGCCGATAACTGCAGTAGCCAGGTTTCTGACTTGCCGATAACTCATGCATTCTCGTATTTATAACTTCAAACTTCTTATAATATTCATTCTTATGGGATATGTTGCAAGTAATAAGAAATTTCATTTCTAAAGGTCCGAATTATTCGATCAAACCCATTCCTTAAGTTTTAAATATGTTTACTATACTTTTTCAAGCATTTGAAATCTGAATTTTGCCTTAAGCTTCCGATAACTGGCACACTTACCTTAGTTGCAACATGTACACCTCGGGCTCGCGTGTGGTTGACACGTAGCCGGCATGTTAGGCGCCGGACGTTCAGGTGAGCGTAATAGCCAGCAATAACGGACACATTCAGCTACTCAGGTGCTGGCACAGCGGTCCTTTCAATCGGACCGCGGTCCGGCACGTACACCAGCCACAGGCGGGCATTTTGTTATCTGGGAAACCTGAAAGACTTTTATAAACATTGTGAATTTATATTTTAACTACGTTTACTTTTATGACATTATAGACTAAGATTTTCTCTTGTAAAATTTGACATAGAGTGCAGATTTATTTAAATCCATTCAGTTAATTAGGAATTAGTTAAGCTGATTTTAAATTTCATTTGGTAACTCTCTTTCCGGCGTTAAATACTACAAACATCCCAGTGGGCACAAAATTTGACGACGTCTTTACGACATCGTTACGAGATCTTTATGACGACTTTAACACACTCTATGTCCATGTCGTTAAGATGTCTTTACGATGTCGAAAAGACATCGTCATATCGTACGACGTCTTTACGATATCGCAAAGGCATCTTAACTACATGGACATAGGATGTCGTAAAGTTGTCGTAAAGCTGTCGTAACGATGTCGTAAAGATGTCGCCACATTTTGTGCCCACTGAGATCGTTGGGTTGAATTCTAAATCCAAATATCGCTTGCTGTTAGTGGTGGACAATCACAGACGTCGTTGGGCTGCATTTTCAACGTTGCCCAGTTGGCACACAATTTGGCGACGTCTTTTCGACATAATTACGACATCTTTACGACAACTTTACGACATCCTATGTCCATGTCGTTAAGATGTCTTTACGATATCGTAAAGACGTCGCAAGATCTGACGATGTCCTTTCGACCTCGTAAAGACATCTTAACGACATGGACATAGGATGTCTTCAAGTCGTCGCAAAGATATCGTAACATTGTCGTAAAGAAGTCGTCAAATTTTGTGCCCACTGGGTGGGCTTTATGCTAGCATCGCTGGTTTGCGATCAGATTCCAGGGCTGGACACACACATCGTTGGGTTGCATTTTCAAATTTCGTGCGATCTCGTTTCTTCGAGCATTAGACGTTAGAATGAGCGGTTGTTATGTTTAATTGCGTCGATGTCTCTAGAACTTGAAGAAGACGTATTTCTGGAAGTCTCGACATATTGAATCTTATATATGTACCATTCTAGGTGGAAGTTCATAATATCGATTGATCTTTCCTGAAAAACCGTTAAAGATTACATCCGATATCGATTGATTTTCTAGAAAGTTAAACGACATAGAAAACCTCAAAAGTACGAGCTTCTCATGTTCAAATTTGCCTAGAAAAATGAAATTCTAGGAAGTTTCAGAATTTGGAGAATCCCTGATCTCATGTGCGCCACCTTCATAAAAGTTGCTTGTGCATTAGGTCCGTAAAACAGGGATCATCATTATTGGTCGAGTCAAGAATCTGTACCAGGGATCTACCTTACCGACAGTTCAATTATCGACTTCGGTAACTGACCGGTGGCGCTATCTGTCGGTGGCAGCTGGAACTACGCAGTAGTGTCCCTGAAAAGGCCTAGCGTAACTGCTTAGAGACAAAAACTTTCCCCAGATGAAAAATTAAAATACAGTAACTTTAAAAAAGATCATGAAAGTTTGTTGGAAAAGAAGAAAGAAAATACAGAAAATCCGCACTAGACTCGCTTGCTACGGCTAAAGACCTCGAATCTTTTTGGAAAATTGTTAATCGACATAACACTAACCTTTTATTATCGATCATATTGACATGATCTCGTGGCACGACTACTTTAAATCGATCTTTCATCCCCGAAACCCGATAAAGTACTCTCTTAATATGATAGGTCCAAGAAACCCAATTCTTGACTCTCCTTTCTCTAAAGAAGAAATTATGTTTAGCCTTAAAAAATGAAAAAACTGTAAATCACCTGGTCCTGATAAAATATCCTATGAGTTTCTGAAGAACCTCCCTAAGAACTGGGTGGATTATAAACACCGTGGGCACAAAATTTGGCGACGTCTTTACGACATCGTTACGACATCTTTACGACATCCTATGTCCATGTCGTTAAGATGTCTTTACGATATCGTAAAGACGTCGTACGATCTGAAGATGTCTTTTCGACATCGTAAAGATATCTTAACGACATGGACATAGGATGTCTTAAAGTTGTCGTAAAGGTCTCGTTACGATATCATAAAGATGTCGTCAAATGTTGTGCCCACCGGAAAACGCTTTTCAACAAAATATTGGATAAGAGTGAAATTCCCAAGTCTTGGGCTCAAATAAATGCGAGCATGACTTACAAAAAAGGAAATAAAATGAATCCATTCAATTACAAACCGCAGCTGTAACGACCATATTTTCACTCTCAATGCAATGATCCAATCACAACTTAGTTTAAATAGAGAAAAATTATTTGTCCTCTTAGCAGATTTTCGAAGTGCTTTCTGATTCCTTCCTCATAACTTGTTACGGCGTAAACTATACTCTAAAGGAGTTGGATCCAAGTTTATCAAAATTCTGATGAGCCTTCATGAAGGAGCTACTGTCTCTGTCAAGGGTACTGGGAGCTACTCTGAACCTGTGGAGGCTACAAAGGGGATACTACAGGGAGAAAAGTTAAATCTACATAGTTTCAATTTATACATTGCTGACATAGCTTACTGTTTAATTTCTGGGGGCATTAGGGGAGTTACAATAAACCATCTGATTGAGATACTACTCCTCGCGTATGCTGACGACATGGCGTTTCTCCCCGACTCTCCAGTATCGATGAAAAAAATTCTTTAACACCTTTACGACTACTGTCAAATAAACGAACTAATAAATAACATTGAGGAAACGAAAATATTATTTTTCCAGAAAGGTGGTCACGGTCACAAGAAAAATTACCCTCCTTTTTTATATGCAGATGAAAAAATAGAAATTATAAGAGATTATGTATATCTGGGAACTCCTTTTTTTTAATCTGCACTCTTCTTTCAAGCAGCAACAACGTGCTATTAGTAAGGCAAATATAGCAGTAGGATGTACAGTCTCGTATTAGTCCATAAGTCGAGGGGCTATTCACTGAGCGAAAATGAGTGAAAAATCATTTCTAACTCCGAACTGGTTCTCCGAAGTCAAGAGAAATTTCTTACAATCCGGACAGATCATGCACAATTTTTCCAAATCTTAGGAAATCTTAGCAAATCTTGCTTACTCTCGGAGAATCACATAAATTCTTCTCAACTCTTCTCAACTCACCGTCGATCACTGTAAAGTCAGCGCGGTCGTTATTGGGCTATTCATAAATCATCCCAAATTTTTTCTACGCCAATGGCGTAAACGCATCTGTCTTGCAAGGAGATGGCGCATCTCGAGCAATGAGGGGCAACCCCTTGCAATACTAACAAGTTTACGCCTGTGTCGTAGAGAATGGATAATAGAAATATTAAAATATAGCCATTTATTATTTAATTTGTATGAAAATTATTCAGCTTTAATACACATCTCTGCAATTATTAGAAACTTAAAATGAGACTTTGTACATTATTGTTTATAGCGCAAAAAATGATTATTTTATCTAAAACAAGCTGATGCTAAGTTTTAAATAAAGTGTTGCATTATTGATGTACAAATTTATAGGAAATTTGAGTAAAAATCGCTAAAGTATGAAATTTTCTGCATAAAAGTTGAAGTGGACCTGAAAAGAAGTATCTTTTATTTCTTGAAATTTGTTGATCAAATTTCTGGCTACAAAGAGAAACAGCTTTTTATTCTGTCTTTGAACTTTTTTATTTCTTTAATCAATGTTTTCTCGAAATTGATCACTTTCATTACAGAATGTCTTAGAAAAAAATGTTCCTCTGGGAGTAGAACAACTTTTGTAAAACATTTTTTGCTGCAGAATCAACATTCCAACCAAAATAAGCACAATTTAATTTTTCCTCGTTTTTCAACGTAATTGTTCATTTATAATGTTAAAAATTGACTGGATCGAAAAATGATACAGGACACTTTTTTCGCAACTCTGTTTTCTAGCCGACGCGATATTTGAACTTAAGAAACCCCAAAATTATAAAAGGACTACTGCATTGATTAAAAAATAAATAAAACGCAGAAAAATGCCAAAACTCGATTTTAAGAAAATGAATTTCTCCTGCCTACAAAAATAATTCAGCCCGCATAAAACTCAGAGGATGTCTTCCTTATAAATAAAAAAATACAGTAAAAAACTGGCAAAACATAAATCGACTTTTTACATTTTCAAACAAGTCGTCGCCATTTGTTTGATTTTTAACTTTGAAAAAATTTCCGACAGATTTTTTGAGAAAACGGTTAACACCACCATAATCCAGAAAAATATTTATAACATCAAAATTAGGTCAAAAACTATATAATTTTGAAGAAAAAAATGGTGTTTTTTTTTTAAATAGACGTCAAAATTCAAATACTCGTAACATCGTGGGTTTCTTTTTGTTCTCAAAACGGAAAAATACGTGTCGTCTAATTTGCTATAAAAAAGAACATATTTCGCCGCCAAGAGATTCTGCGACTTTATGTGTGAACTGTGATTGTGAAACCTGCCTGATTTGGAACGGATTTGGTCCTTTTATTAATATTTTCAAGTTATTAAATTTTATACTGTCAAGTCTTTATAAATCATTTTTGCAATGATGTTATCGAGATGAGTCAGGGGTAATTCTGTGTACCGTTCTAGGTCTGTCCGATTTTTTTTACTGAATATTACGTAAAATGTTGTGCTAACTACGAAAAACTAGGGCCACCTTCCCCGAGAAATTGGTTAAATCTCGATTCTTGGCGACCACTTAATAGACTTTATGGTGACGTGATAATTATTGAATAATTTTCGATACCGTTCTTGTCCACGCGTTTTAAATATCCCTATTCAGTAGAAGTTATATCTTAAACTGAATCCCTTTCTGTATCCATAACAACAATTATTAATGTCATAAGACAACAGTGTTAATAATTTATTTTTAATGTTTGAAAAACTTGTTCTTCAACGTTTTTTTGCATACACATTTTTATGAGCTGCTCAGTCAAGCGTGACAAACGGCTCGAGGGTCGCACTCTCCGCGTTTAGTTGTGTCAGGTTACGTCATGCGTCCAAACCCAACAGAAATCGATCAGCGACCCTGCCTGTTTACGTCAGAAGTGTCTGGATTTACGGTGGAGGCCACTGCAAGCAATACCCGAAAACGTTCGTAATTCCAAGTTTCAGTGTAAATGTCTTATAAAACACTATGATATTCAAAAAGAGGCTTCAAATTATGTTTCTTAAAATGTATTTTTAAACAACAAAAGTATTTTATTAATTAAATAAATTATTAATTCCAATATTATAATCAAATAAAGATGATGTTACGAAATTTGTTATGCAAAAAAGGATGGTTCTTAAAATCCTACCAAAAAAATTAAAGTATTTTTTATCTTTAGACAATATCTTTTTGTAAATCTATTTCTCCTAATCTCTTTGGTGACTTTTTTGATGTTTAAATTTCAAGGAAGCTAATAAATAAAAATTTGCACCTGTATAATTATTTGGATTCTTAAATTATTTGCTGAACGTCTAATCAACCAGTTTTAAAATAATATTTTCTTCAAAAAGTATTTTGAGCTTGATGTTAGCACAAAATATATTTTTATGTGGGCGAAAATTATTAAAGTAGAACACCTAAAACGGTTTATTTAGATGTTTAATTTAAGTTACGATTAAATTTGTTATAAAAAATGGAAAAAACGGCATCAAAGTAATTTCAAACGTTATCATATTAAAACCAAACATTATTTAAAGAAATATTTTTTGGAATATAGCCAAAAAGTAATTGCATTTTTGAAAGATAAACATCAAAATTTGTAAATTTTTGTAATATTTGAATGTCTAAATATCACACAAAAAATTTGATAGTATTTATGATAGAAGAATATTCAATTAATTTTTTTACAGTACCTGCAGAAATTGATTTGTACTATTGTTATAGAATTTTTCGTATTAATTATTAAACAGTTTTTTCTACAAGACAAGTATTCAGAAAAAAAAACTACTTTCTGATACTAATGTGATAAAAAAATATTATAGTACATTTCAACCGCTCATCTGTGAAACCCATGGGCATTCACAATTTACATGCGCGCGCGATATTTTAAACGGCAGAGTTTTAGAGTAAATTTTAAAAGATATTATTTTGTTAAGGTAAAGTTCTTTTCCGATAATTAATATTTGGGTCTGTTATATTTGAATAATTTAATTGCATGTTAAAAAAATAAAAGTTTAATTGATTTTTTTTATTTCTTGTATGAATTTTTCACTATTTTTACATATCGAAATAAATTTTAATATAATTCATTAGATTGATGATCATATAAAAGAATATGTTATGACATGCTGAATACCCAGTGCGCACAAAATTTGACGACGTCTTTACGACATCGTTACGAGATCTTTATGACGACTTTAACACATCCTATGTCCATGTCGTTAAGATGTCTTTACGATGTCGAAAAGACATCGTCAGTTGGTACGACATCTTTACGATATCGTAAAGACATCTCAACGACATGGACATAGGATGTCGTAAAGATGTCATTACGATGTCGTAAAGACGTCGCCAAATTTTGTGCCAACTGGGTAGGGTTCTTTACAGAAATCCATCACGAAAACGTATGTCGCTTATAGCTATAAAGTTGCCTTCCTTTTATTTCCTAGAAGATCCAACTCATTATCGAGCGAGCCAAGCCGCCAGCGAACCCTCGCGGATTACCCAGTGGGCACAAAATTTGACAACATGCCCAACTCGGGGAAATTCCCTTCGGGAACACATGTTCCGCGTCCACCACTCTTTCTCCTAGAGAGCGGGAGTGGTGGTAAACGCTTGCGAGAATCTCCCCCCTGTGACGTACACTGCACTGTAGATACGAAATATATGTTGGGGTGCTTGGGGGCGACTGACTTTTCAACATAAAATTTTAATAGTAACTAAAGTCTTAATTATTTTATTGCAGTATGTTTACATTTATTTTCAATGAATGTAATTGAACAGAGAAGTTCATAAAGTGTTCCTTTATTGTACATTATTAAAGATGTTAATATCACAGTTTTTGTTGGCTGATACTTTTGAAAGTCTAACAATATATCAACATTATGGAATGGTATAATAATAATAATAATAATAATAATATATATATATATATATACTATATGTTTCTGTCTCACTTTCTGACATATGCAGGTGCCAAAACTGGGCAATGATCTACCGTAGCTTTTTTCAATTTTGCGCTTATTCCTGATATATAAGTTGGGTGGACTGGTGATATACAATACATGCTGGACTACTATTAGACCAAAGTTACGAACTTGTGCTTTTATATCTTATGAACTTAACAACATAATTATACATTATGTTGATCTAAAATATTATCAGACTTGGTCCGGACAGAAAAAACTGAATGTTATCTTTACATCGATTTCAGAGTAATCTTTCCCTGGAACAAAAATTAACTTCACATGTTACGATTAACCCACCACATGGGAAATCCATAGTGGGAGTCTGTAACCCATACGTGGCGCGTCCCCAGGTGGCGGATAGGGGAATGCTCGCTGGAAACAGAGGGTAAGGCGGAAATAAAATACGCCTCGCGGACCAAACAGACTGGGTGAAGGACACACCGAGAAAAAACCACCCAAGTTAAGGTGTTAACTACCGTGCCGAGGACTGAATGGCACCAGGGTATGGTGTCGCAAACGGTGTCTCTAGGATACCAGGTCGCCTCCTAGAGTAAACGACCTTACCCCCGCATGCGGGGCTCTGCCGGGGTGGACCTACACTTCCCTAGCTACTCGTGGGATCAACATGGAGCCGAATAAATATATTAACTTAGAAAGTAGTCGTATTTAAGAGTTGGAGCGTGACGGAAGTAGGTCTATGGAGGACTGGGAGCTGTCCTTTATTCCTAAGAAGATCTTGTGCATTTGAGGTTATCGAAAAAATGAAGAGGCATTCAGGCTCGGTAGGCGGTTGGTTTAACAGCTTCGAATACCGGATTGGTGAGTTCTTCGCCAAGAAGGTACGAGAGGCTAAGAACACAACAGGAGAAAAGAAGACGGCCTCCAGAGGAACTCAGGCGGAAGCAGACCCTGCTCCCGGTAAGAGGGCGAGAGAGCCTACTCTGAGTCCACAGAAGACGGCAGCCCTGAGACCGTCGGCCAAAAATCTGAGGACCCGCATCGATGGAGCGGGCATATCAGCAAAGCAGGAAGGAGAGCAGAGAGCGAAATCTCCCTCTGCACCGAGAAAGAAGAACGAGCCCCCGAGACGCGCTCGACCGGAAGTGGATCTGGTGAAACCGACTCAGGGACAGAGCTACGCGAAGGTCCTGAAAGATTTGAAAAAGAATATCAAGCCCGACACCCTTGGTATTAAAATCAAGGGTATAAGGCAGACAAGGAGTGGTGACGTCCTCATTGAGGTGCGAAGCGAGGCAGAGGGCAGGACCAAGCTGTCCTCTGCTATCAAGGAAGTAGTCGGAGAAGCCGGAAAAGTACGCGTGCTCGTCCCTCGCACCGAAGTCGAGATCCTGGATCTAGACGAAACGACGGAGGAAGGAGAGATCAAGGACGCTCTGAAGATTCACTTCAAAGAGAGCCAGCTGGGAGACGTCAGAGTCTGCATGACGAAAAAGGCCTACAGGGGAACCCTGAAGGCCTTTGTGGAGATGAGTGAGGAGTTGGCCGCAAGGCTAACTCAAACAGGACACCTGAAGGTGGGTTGGGTCTCTTGTAGGGTCCGTAAGAAGACGGAGTCCACGAGGTGCTATCGCCGTCATGGCTACGGCCATCTGGCAGCGAAATGTGAAGGTCCAGATCGGACAAAATGTTGCTGGAGATGCGGTGAAGAGGGGCACAGAGCTGTGGAATGCAACAGCAGACCACAATGCTATCTCTGCTCTGGAAAAGAGGAAGGACCCCGGACAGACCATCTTCCGGGAACCATGAGATGCTTGGCGTTTAGAGAGGCAGCCTCTTTGAAGAAGCCTCTTGGACGCGCAAGCTAACATCGTAGCTGGGCAGGTCCGACAAGAAGCCCAGTTTACCAGGAGAAGACCAAGCTGATACAAAGGATGAAAGCCGAGGCACGGCCAAAGAGCGGCACCCCCTGAAGTAATTCGAAAGCGGTTCCGGGGGTAATCATGCCAAGGAGAAAGGGTGGTGGTTTTTAGTCTGTAGTTGGTAGCATCACTATAATGATCGAATTAAGATCTTTGTGTATATTTATATATATTAAGATCATTGTAGTGATGATACCAATATCACGACACTACCAAGAAGTGCGGACCCTTCTCGGTGTGTGTTAGCACATTTTCCACCTTTCTCGTAAAAAAAAATACATGGGAAATGGTTACCATGTCAAATCTATTGAATCCTGTTTTGTTTCGATGCGAAAAAATTCAACTCATCTACTTGAAAATTACCCACAACGAAAATTCACTTCTGTTTCTCTCAGGGTCGAAGTAGGAAAGGTAGAAGGAGGTAACTGCGAACTGGCAATTGTGCAAGGGAGCGAAAACACTTTGTGTAAAATCAGAATGGCAATTAAAGACAAAAAAACTTCCCCTGAGCTGACGTATTGGCAAATATTAATCGGTGCAAAAACCGTTTTACTAAAAAGAAGCTTCCTGTTATGAGGAAATCACGCCCGACTTTGATCATGTGTATATTTGAAATTTATCATTTGTGTATATTTGAAATACGATGTGAAAAACGGTGATATTAAAACATTCAATAATGTACAACAAAGAAACACTTTGTGAACTTCTCTTTTCAATAACATTCATTGAAAAGAAATGTAAACATACTGCAATAAAATAATTAAGACTTTAGTTACTATTGAAATTTTATGTTGAAAAGTCAGTCGCCCCCAAGCACCCCAACACATAATTCGTATCTACGGTGCAGTGTACGTCACAGAGGAGAGATTCTCACACGCTTCTACTACCACGCCCGCTCTTTAGAAGAAAGAGTGCGGGACGCGGAACATGTGTTCCCGAAGGGAATTTCCCCGAGTTGGGGATGTCTGTCGTAATGACATCATAATGGCATGGACATAGGATGTCGTAAAGTTGTCGTAAAGATGTCGTAACGAATGTCGTAAAGACATCGCCAAATTTTGTGCCAACTGGGTAGTTCCTATGCACATTCATGTATAGGATCCTCAACAATAGGGCGTATCGAAAAACTTAAATATTTTGCTTTCGTTTTTGGTTAGGGCTAAAACGTTTCTGGTAGGTGCGAGAATAATCCTAAAAAAAATGTATATATATGTGGATGCAATACACATTTTTACAGCTTATCGGGATCAGAAATAGATATTTTTGAGCTTGTGATAGTTAAAAATATAACATATTTTGACAATTTCACGATTATCTCTCACTTTAACATGAATGCGCGAGCACAGGACATTTTTCCATTGGGTCTATATTAAGCACGTTTATATGTGGACAGAATATGCATTTTTCCAGCTTATTCGGATCATGAATAGCCATTTTTGAGTTTGCAATAGTTAAAAATATCAAATATTCAGTAAGGTTTACGATTATCTGTCACTTCAACACGTACGCGTGAAAACAGGACATTTTTACATTGCATCTATGTAAAGCACGTATATAGAATAGAACCGAAGGGCCTATGACAAAGCCACTGAACGCGTCCTCGGGTTGTGGATAGAGGGTTCCTGTACCAAGGGTTTCTGCTGAATATGGTTACAATAATTAATAAGCAGTCGCGGACAATTGTCCAGGGATGGTCCCGAAGGAATAACTCCTAAGCGAAGTCGTAACAACCGTACCGAAAGCTGAATGTTACCTGGGTTAGGTGTCTCAAACGGTGACTCTGGGATACCGGACGACCTCTCAGATTATCAGCCTTATCCTTGCACGCGGGGCTCTACAAGGACGGACTAACCCTTTCCCTAGCTGCTCGTGGGAACAACAATGAAACCACCAAAACACTAAAATGTTGTAGAAGCGGTTCAAGACAATCGAACGCGCAGAGCACCTGACAACGGGTCGGCAAATAATGCCGATCAGCCTAGAGTTCGGGGTGCTAAAAATAATTTAGATGGAAACACGACGAACCGGCGAAACGCCCACATTGAGTGGACGGATCGACTCAGGGATGACGTGCTAGACTGATACGATGCCAGCATTATCCTTGTTCGCGGAGGATTTATGGCGCGTATGCACACTCTGTGGTGCCAGAAACACCCAGAGCTTCAGCACGTTTCGCATCAGTCTTTGCGAAATCAAGCCGCTTTATCAAGCTGCAGACGAAGATGAGGAAGCGACATTAAGACCAACCGCAGAAAGCAGGCACCTTCTGAGAGATGATCGCAATTTCATTACTAGAAGGAACATTAACATGCAAGTTCCTCCTAAGCCCCAAGATCTGGCTGAAATGGATGCCTTCCTTCGTGGAGATATCTCGCAAGAATCCGACCTCTGGACCATCAATTGCTCAGTTTATGGTGCTGCGAGAACTTTGGCTGATTCAAATCGAAGGCTGAAACCAACATTGGATCAAAAGACCAAAAGACGCTTGCATCAACTGAACAAGAAGATTGGATGGGCAAGACAGAATGCGTCCCGTGTTCAATGTGTGATTGACTACATAACATCTGGTAGACCGTTTACGGAAAGGGTTCGAAAGTTCGCCCAACAACTAAAGATCTTGAATCACACACTAAACAAGTCAAAGCTGCTGACAATCAAGCAGCATATTGTTGACAAAATACGGCTGTTATCTGACGCAAGGAGGAGAATACAGAAGAGGGAGAGATGGATCAGGGAGAATCAACAGTTTCTCGCTGACCCATCGCGCCTCTTCAGCGATCTACCTGTTTCTGTCAAAAATCCACCCAAGCCCAAGGAGGTACAGACTTTTTGGAGAGAGGTGTACAAGATCCCGAAAACACTAGAGTTGAAAGAAGATACCGAAAATATCATCCGCTTCAAGGAGTTTTGCGACAACTTCATAAAATCTGAGGAGGAATGTCCATCAATCACTGCCGAAGAGGTGAAAAAAGCACTTAGAGGCACGAAGAACTTTTCCGCTGCTGGACCAGATTGTATCAAGAACTTTTGGTGGAAGAAGTTTACTTTTACACACCAACATTTGGCCCGCATATTCACCTCATATTTAAAGTCGGAGACGCCCATTCCGCAGTGGCTGGTGTTAGGATTCACTACACTCCTGCCAAAAAAGGCAACTTGTCCAACCCAGAGAATTACAGGCCAATAACTTGTTTGAACACGCTGTATAAGATCTTTACAGCTGACCTCAACAACAGGATTGTTCGACGAATTGAGCCTGTATGGCGAGAGATGTGCGAACAACGTGGCTCGAAAAAAGGTGTAGCAGGCTGTCGAGAGAACCTGCTAATTGACCGGTGTGTCTGTAAAGACGCTGCAGCCCATCAGCGCGTCCTGTCAATGGCCTGGATTGACCTTCTGGTGGAAGAAGTTTCCTTTAACCCACCCGCATCTGGCCCGAATTTTTACCTCATATCTAAAGTCGGAAGAGCCTATTCCGGGGTGGTTGGTGGAAGGGCGCACAGTGCTCCTGCCGAAGACGGGCAACTTAGCTGACCCTAAGAATTACAGGCCAATAACTTGTCTGAACACACTGTATAAGATCTTCACAGCTATCCTAAATGATAGGATTGTTCGGACAATTGGACCTGTATGGCGAGAGATGTATGAACAACGTGGCTCAAAGAAAGGCGTAGCGGGATGTCGGGAGAACTTGCTCATCGATAGATGTGTCTGTAAAGACGCAGCATACTATCAGCGATTTCTATCGATGGCCTGGATTGATTACCGGAAAGCTTTCGATTCAACCTCCCATAGACTTATCATCTGTCTGTTGGAAAGCCTAAAGGTTCATCCACACATCGTGAGGTGCATAGAGACATTAATGCCACTTTGGAAAACCAGATTTACTATCTCATCTGGAAAACATCGTGTGATCACTAACAGTATCACCTTTCAGAGAGGTGTATTTCAGGGCGACACCATGAGCCCTCTCCTCTTTTGCCTCACATTATTGCCACTATCTCTCGCACTTCGCCATTCCGAAGGGTATCTCTGCGGAAAACCTGGAAACCGAACGCATAAGGTCACTCATGTATTTTACATGGATGATCTTAAGATCTATGCTAGGAATCAAGAGAAACTACATCTAGCTCTGAAAATAGTCAAAGAGTACACTCAAGAGATTGGAATGGAATTCGGGTTAGAGAAATGCGCCAAGGTTAATTTGAAGAAAGGAAAACTTAATGGCATCCCCGAAGATCCTGAGCT
>CAKNYM010025437.1:0-33762 GCA_932195095.1 Andricus curvator
TACGGAAACAAAAGTAACGAGATGTGTGATACAAATAAAATGGTTTTGGATTTGATGACTTTTGTATAAAACAAAAACAAACCTTTCTAAAAATAAAATGGCGCCGAATCGATAAAAAGCCAGAGTCAAGCCTGGGCCAGGTTCAGAGATCTAGCCTGGCTATCAAGGCAGACCCTGGCTAGATTGAGCATTTTATTCTAGCTTGACCGAGGCTTGATCACCAGGCCAGGGCCTAGTTTTTCCAAGTTTGGGCCCGGTTAGGCCCACGACAAAATTTTCACACGGGATACCGGTTTCCGCTTGTATACATATATTCGAGTCAAGAAACGTTTATACCTCGGAACCCGGTAGACATCCACGGAATTCAATGAAACTTTTTGCATTGCGTTGCTAAAAATATGCCTTTAGGCATAAGAAATTAATATAAAATATTTTTGACTTGGGATGAAGGGTCAAAACACACTAAAATCGAGCAAAACGCCCCCAAAAAATTGTTTTTGATGATTATTTCGAAAAGGGTGCATGGGACAAAAATGCATTTTCACAGACAAATAGCACTTATAATTTACAACAAGAATGAGGGTTTTTCCTTCGACGGCCATATTTTCCGACAAATTCACCCTGGGAGTAGAGGTTGAGTTTTACAGCGCGGGTTTCAGGCGTCTGTCGTAGCTCATATCTCGAAATAAGATGCTTTTTCGATGAAAATGTGTGGAACTTAAATGTTAGAATGGAAAATTCTACACAATTTCAGTTTCGTACACTTTTATGTAGAAACGACCCCATTTCGAGATACGAGCTACGAAAGGAGCGTACGACCTACGCGGTAAAACTCACCCTCTACTCCGAGAATTGATTACTTAGAAAGTATGGCCCGCAAAGAAAAAATTCATATCATCATTATTGCTGTAAATTATAAGTGCCATTTGTCTGGAAAAATAAATTTTTGTTCGATGCACCCTTTTCAAGATAATCGTCAGAAACCATTTTTTGTGGGTGTTTTTCTCGATTTAAGGATGTTTTCACCTTTCATCCCGAGTAAAAATTATTTTATATTAATTTCTCATGCCTTAAGAAATATGTATGCCAAATATGAATAATTCATTATTATTTTTTTTCAAAAAAGTCTATAAATGATAAAAATTGTAGTGCGCCATTAAAAATTTTGTTGGACCTGGAATTCATAATCAGCGCCTTTAATATACATATACGCAGTATTCTTGTGGTTCTAGGACTCAATTCATGCAAATTATTCAAGTTTCTAATCGATTTTTTGGAATTATTGGCAAAACAATTGGGTTTAGAAATGAGCGCCCATGTTTGATTTTTTAACTTTTTATTAAGGCAGAGTGGGGTATGATGCCGCGCTTTGACTCAAATGTGCTATAAATTATGATTGAAATGGGATTTTGATGTGTACATTCTTACGGTGAACGTTACGTTATCAGGGAACATATGTTATTACTCCAAACCGCTTTTTAATCACGTCATTATTTGACATTTAATTAATTGATGTATGTTGGATTTCAGTCAGCGTACCCCATACACTGGAGTACGGTGATCATCATATTACTGCCGTTTATTTAAACAATATGAACATTGTAAAATGAAAATTATATAATATAATAATTCTGGAAAGTATAATGTAAAGAAAAAAATTAGTTCAGGCATTTTCAACACTAATTTAATGTTTCCTTATTAATCCAAGTAAAGTATGTGGCAAAAGCAGTTATAATCTCTTACTCCCTGCTGAAATACATGGGCGCGCCACTGCGCCACGTTATGCCTCATATGTGACAGCGCAAGATTCAATTAATTATAATACATTTAAAATGTTTATAAAAACAAATCATGATACCAGAAGTTATTAAAAATACTTTACCTATCAAAACCTAACTTTTTCATCCTTTAAGTATTTCAAAATATGCTGTAAGTGCTTAATTTGAACGAAAGACTTCTTTATCGGTTTGCGCCATACGGTTTTTTCATAACTAAATAAAACATATTATTATTATATTATTATTATAAATCACTATTTTTCCAAACAAGGAACGCTATTTTACGTAAAAAACTAATATGATAATATTAAAATACGGGCGTTATTTGTAATTGTCATCATGCCCCGCACCGGCACCATACCCTACTCTCCCCTACCCAGAAAGGAAAATGCGCCCACTGTGCGAAGCACGTGCATCGCACGCGTGCGGATTTTCTCGCACGCCTTGCCCTCATAGAAAGAGACATTTGCGTCATCAATTTTTCGACTTTCGATTCTTTTTGGTCTCACCCCCCTATTTTGTTCCAATGACAAAAAAAAAATGATCTCCACCAAATTTTAGCGAAATCGGTTAATATTAACACGTGCCTCCAAGCACTTAAAGTTTCTTATGCAATCAACATGGGGAAAAGTAGCGTCCAACTTCAAATGCATGTATTTTTTTTTATTTCATCGGAATCTTTTGGCTCTGTGCAATTGTGATCTTTAGACTATGTTCAAAAAACACATCTGAACGAAAAATTGTTTGTTTGAAAATTTACAAAATGGCGGACCCCTAAATTTGAACAAAAATTACAATTTCCACAATTGATAATAAAATCTTGTCTAATTTATACAAAAGGCAGATTTATTTATTAGAAAGCACAGCCAACAGCCATACCACGCTGAAAAACCCAGTTCTCGTCAGATCACTGAATGGTATACGCGATGACAATGAAAACTCAAAATTTTGAAAAAATTCAAGATGGCCACCAAATTATTTTTTTTACTCATTATTTTTTTTGTTTCTCGATAACGTCTTTTCAGGTGTCAATTGAAAGACTACATCATTGCAAAGAAACATATTTCGGGATGTAAGAAAGTCAACATTTTGAAAAATTCAAAATGGCGTCTTATGAAATACGCTAAAACCCGTATTTTTCAAGCTTTTCGTCCTAAAATCTACAAATTTTGAGGAAAAATCAATTATATTGTTACAAAGCTTATGGTTGGAAGTAGGTCTCGAAATTTTCACTAATGTAAAAATGGGTACTTCATTACTATTATCAAAAAGTTACGTAATGTTTATAAATTTAAACAAAATATGAAATATATAATCAGAAATTAAGAATGCGTTATACATTAGATTAAGAATAAATTTTCAAATTACATTAAGAAATTACATTCCCAGTATAGTTGCAGTTTTACGAACTTTTCAATAAAGTGGTTTTCTTCTCATCCGGGAAGCGACGGCGATAATCACTTACGACTTGTAGTGAATACTGCTTCTGTTCTTCGTTTTTTGTTAACAATTTGTTATAATCGGTCATTAATTTGACCCCCTTCTCTGCTGTGTCTTTCACAACCTTCGGATTTTTAACTTCTGCAGACTTTGATGGTAATCTTCGAGCACTGCCCAGTCCACTGGATCTTGGCTAAAAAAGGAACTTAGAATCCCGAACCGTTCAAAAAAAATTCATAGTCTTGACTGAAACTAAGTCTTCAATCCCTTTTTTTACGAACTCTGGAACATCCTTTGGTTGAATAATCAATCGTTTACAATCTCCAAAGGAAGAATCAGATTTCAGACTTTCGACCATTTTCAGCTTGGTTGCAGCAGATACTCTTGAATCGAAGAAAGACAAACCTACCGTTTCTGATGTCAAGTACCAGAGATGACCACAAAATTTTTTCACAGCTACGCGGGATATATCGCCATCTATTTTCTCATATTTCTCAATTGCTGTTAGTTGGACTTCGTCACGAAAAAAGAACAGCTTGATACAATAAATCGCTTTGGCCATCCATCTTGCCTGATGCATAGCTCCAGGGCGACGAAAATTTATGCCGCACGGTGGAGTACCTTCCAGAAACATGATTGTCAACTCAAGTAGCTCTCTATAATCTTCTCTGCAATGATGCTCCATCAGAGATTTCAGTGCAAAGTTCATAACCTTTTCCTTGACATCCTTGAGTGTCGTACGAACGTAATCATTTTGTATTCCAGGTCTAAAGAGAGCTTTGTTCAAGCTATCCCATGACTCCTGGAACCGTTTGAACAGTGGTACCGTTGGTGCTGATGACGTTCCAAACTTCACTCCGAAGACGCTTCTTAGGACTATCTCATAAATATGATGCCTGCAAATGAAATAAGAAAGATCACGCTGCAGTTGCTGTTCCAAGAAGATGCAAGCACCATTCAGCCGTCCTGTATTCGATGCAGTCGAATCATAGCAGAGAGCCTGAACTTTCCCGTCTAAATTCCATTCATTTAAAGTTTCATATACGACATCAGCTTGTTAGAACCTGTTCCTGTAGGCAATTTTGGAACACCAAGAAGTTTTTCACCATCTTTATAGGTTACTATAATTGGTAATTTGTCAACTTTTTTATTATCTGTTAACCCTGGAAGTAGCTTTCCATCCCAGTGAACAGTACATACCTGAAATTCAGTATTTGAGAACTGACTTTTAACTCTTAAAGCACATTCTTGACGGATGCGTTCACGACATCGGTGTATCAAGGATCTATTTATTACCAGATCATTGCAATTACGTCCTAACGCTTCACAAGTTGAGATCAAAATATGCACTGCATCCCTATCGCTCGTTTTGCATTTGTCGAATGCTGCTACAAGTTTCTCAGTAAAAATAACTTATCTTGCTCTCCTCTTCATTTGAGAAGGTCCTGGTACAGATTCGTCAGTAAGTGGTACATTTGTTGATTTTTCACTACTGCTTCTGTCACTGTTGCCGCTGATACTGGATTCGGACATCAGCTCCACAAGATGTGCTAAAAATTAAATTCTTCATTACATAATATATAAAAGATTCCTAAATGATGTGCCTGAAGTTTTAAAAATTTATATGATTCAGCGACTAGAAATCTATAAGAAATCCGTCCCTTTGGTCTTGGTAAATTAATAAGAACCAAGACGAAAATTAGGTATTTTCCGTAAATTATATTGAAAGCAATATTTCTGTTGTCTAAATTGTGAAGTAATAGATTTTTTCTGCACGCGCACTCTCTCATTACTCACCGGTTTTCTAGAATGACAGATTCGCACTCAGAGTTATTTCAAAGAAATTGTCAAAAAGGCTAATTTTCACAAAATTTTACTCATTAATTCGAATTCAGCGTCCAAAAATCTACGGAAAAAACCTACTCATAGTTACGGTACTTTAATAATTTTATAAATGAAAATTAATATTTTTTGAAACTTACATATTTTACTTTTCTCGACAATGGCGCGTTCCGCCCGTGATTTTTCTACTTCTTTTCGTTTTTGATATCGATATTCTCTCTCTTCCAGTTCATGGCCAATACCAGTCATATATCCAGGTCGCCCTTTTTGTCTCTGGAGAAGCAAAAACTGTTTGTCTTCTTCTATTTTTATAATTTCCAACGCATTGGCATGTGTAATATCAAAGAGGCCGTTTAGAATGTCACTGAATGCATCCCTCTTTTTCTTTTCCACCTCGCTCTCCCTTGTTGAATTTCTTTGGAGGTTTCTCCATTTATTATACAAGTCTTGCAGTTTTGATACGCAGTGATAAATATCTTTAGTTCGAATTCATGCATTCTGCCAAAAAATAAGAACTTGCTGTATTGTTAACTTTGCACTTTCTCGCACTGTTTTTCCACATAATTAAGGTTGAAGAATAACACTCTCAAAATTTGTCCATTTGGTGGTAACTTAGAAGAAACAGTTTGACTTGTTATGTTTCCAAGTATAATATTATTCCATTTTTAACCGTTTTAACTTCGACTTAACACTGAAATATATTCTTCTCTTATGAGTGGTAAAGAATTATTACTTATATCATTATAACCGAGTCGAGAGACGAGATAGTATTGACAATGATCAAGTTCGGAACTGACTGACTGGAATTTTGGAAAACGCACTTCCAGATTCACTCGTAGGTCAGGTAACCTTCCTTTTTTCAAGCTTAAAGTACTTGTTTTAGAATACAGGTAAATATCCGGAGAGTTGCTAAGTTATAAAATATCGTTTAGACGCGCCTATCTGAGCTCTTCGGTGGCCTTGCCCTATAGACAGATGCGCGAATCCCTTTAAGGGCATGCGACACAGCGAAATACCTATATTGCCGACCTCACTTTATCAGTTCACTGAATTTTTTTTTGAACCTGAGAACTTTTTTACAAAATAAAATATCGAGCTGAAACTTTGGAAAATGTATTAGAATACAATAAAGTACGTTAAAGTACTTCATTTGGGTAGGAACTTCACTAAAAATTATTTCCGAACAAATTAAAACTGGGAGCCTATTGTCACATATTTTTTCTGAACCTCGAAATTTTTTGAACGTTCGAACTTTTTTTATGCATAAAATATCAGCCTCAAACTTTCAGCAATGCAAGAGCCGACAGGAAACTACGTTAAATGCCGTCATTTAATAATAAAAGATATAAAAAAAATTATTTCAACTAAATCACACCCGACTCTAGGACGAGCCAGCTGTTAGAGCCTCATGCAGTGGCCGCCAGAGGTCGCCTTTTAGTAGACTTGGCAATGCACGAAAAGACGACCTCTGGCGTCCACTACATGAGGCTCTAACAGCTGGCTCGTCCTAGAGTCGGATGTGATTTAGTTGAAATAATTTTTTTTATATCTTTTATTATTAAATGACGGCATTTAACGTAGTTTTCTGTCGGCTCTTGCATTTCTGAAAGTTTGAGGCTGATATTTTATGTATAAAAAAAGTTCGAACGTTCAAAAAATTTCGAGGTTCAGAAAAAATATGTGACGATAGGCTCCCAGTTTTAATTTGTTCTGAAATAATTTTTAGTGAAGTTCCTACCCAAATGAAGTACTTTAACGTACTTTATTGTATTCTAATACATTTTCCAAAGTTTCAGCTCGATATTTTTTTTTTTAAAGTTCTGAGGTTCAAAAAAAATATTCAGTGAACTGATAAAGTGAGGTCGGCAATATAGGTATTTCGCTGTGTCACATGCCCTTACTGCTTTATTAATAGTAATCCTAACATTCGTCACTTTCGTCCTCGAAGTTTTTGCTTAAAACTTGGGAACATTTCTCTTTACTATGAATTTTAAGTTTTATGAAGCACATTTTCTTTCCGAAAATGTATTTGATATTTTGTTTAAATTTATAAACATTACGTAACTTTTTGAAAATAGTAATGAAGTACCCATTTTTACATTAATGAAACTTTCGAGACCTACTTCCAACCATAAGCTTTGTAACAATATAATTGATTTTTTCTCAAAATTTTCCCGAAAAAAGACGTTAACGAGAAACAAAAAAATAATAAGTAAAAAAAATAATTTGGCGGCCATCTTGAATTTTTTCAAAATTTTGAGTTTTCATTGTCACATTTTTAGCGTCTAATGTGACTCCTGTGTACGTACAACTGGAAGTATTTTTTTAAAATTATTTTCTATTATTGTAGATAGAGAGCGGATTAGAATCACTGTGAAGTTAGCTATCGAGCGTCACACAGCTCACACGCGCGGAGAACCACGGCTAGACCTTCAGTGCAAAGTTGATAATTTCGAATTGAAAGCGTTTGAAATTTGAGAAAAATGTATTAAATGATTTTGAATTGAAAACGTTCCAATTCAATATAATTTAGATAGGTACAATTTTGAAAAAATGACAATATTTCGAATGAAATGAAAGGTAATTGAACTTGTATCATTTATTAATAAAAACGTTCAAAATTGGATAATTTTAAATTGAAAAAATTTTAAAACAGAAGCTTTCAAAATTTAAAACCTTCAAAAAAAATGTTTCAATTCAGAGGATTTTATTAGGAAGGAGTCGCAATCGAAAATTAAGTTGAATATTTCAAGGTAAAAGCTTTTCAAATGATAAAAATCTAAATTTTTATTAAATTTGAAAAGTTATGATTCAACGTAAAAATTGATTGGACATACTTTTCTGAAATCCAAAAATAAATTCAACTTTATTTTCACCGTTCAAAATAAAGACATTTTCAATTGTAAACCATTAAAATCGAATTATCCTAAAAAATGTTAAAAATAAAATGTAATTTTAAATGGGAAATATTTAAAAATAA
Organism: Andricus curvator; assembly: GCA_932195095.1. Lineage (NCBI taxonomy): Eukaryota > Metazoa > Arthropoda > Insecta > Hymenoptera > Cynipidae > Andricus > Andricus curvator. The sequence goes on from CAKNYM010025437.1 coordinate 8,041, forward strand.
AAAATGTATACTCCAGAAACTTAAAACTTAAAGAAAACCAAACTTCATCTATTTAATGGTTTAGAGATTAACAATTTTCAAATTGTCAATTATACTTTTCGAAATTTAACTAATTCAATTTTAGTCAGTTTCAAATTTTATAGTTTTAGATTTAAATATTCTAAATAGCTTGATTTTAATTTTAAACAAACAAGCCTTATACTATCTTACTAACTATTTGATACATATCGTCTTAAATTATCATTCTTATTTCTGAACGCTTGCGACTTTGCGCTGGGCTTCCATTTCCTCTTACCACTATTAATCTCAAAACTAGACTCTAATCCGCAAGACTACTTCGTAATTCTCCATCTTTAGGAGTCATTTTTTGGCTTTTTTTCTATTCTGTGCAACCAGCTCTCTCTCTCTCTCTCTCTCAGATCTTCCAGCTTCTTCATCCATTCCTCCCCCTGACCCTTTTCATTCAGAATCCATTTAATTCTCTCTTCTAAACTCTCCCCTTCCCCTTCGACACCTGTACACCTTCCTAACACATGCAAGCATGTTTCCTGCTCATACCAACATACTCTACACACATTCTCTTCTTCATTCATCCAATACCTACATGCTCTTACACCCTCTCCCATTATGAGTCACCACTCTATTCCATTTGCTCTCCTTTTTGACCTTTTTTAGGTACTCTGGTTCTCCCTGCCTCTTAACCATTATATACCAACTGTTGTACCTTGAATCTGCGATTTTCCCCATCTTTCCTCCCCTTGCCTTCATCTCTTCATCCCTTCCTCTATTTCCTCCCACTCTCTACCCCTTACTTGTATACTCTCTTATGTTCTTTCCATCCTTAATTTTCCACTCCATAGCTTAACATTGACCATACTCACACATAAAACATCCACACTTTCATCTCCCAGTCCTCCTTGAACCTTCTTTTTCCCATACACCATACTTGTCCTATTACTTTACTTGCGCATTCTAATCTCTTTCTCACCTGCAGCTCACTTCCTCCTCTTGTTTCGAAGCAAAATACTAGGTAGCAAAACTCACCCACCAACTCCACTACCACGCTATTTATCTTCCATTCATACTCTAATCTACCTCTCTTATTTCTGAAACACATCATCTTAGACTTGTTCACATTCACTGTTGAACCCTTCTCTCTCACATAGTCTTCGAACACTCTCATCAACAGATTCATGCCTGTTTCATCATCCGGTACTAGCGCTACATCATCTACATATGCTAGTGAACAGACTTTGCCTGTTCCTAATGTTGTCCCCCTTTCCCTTTCCTCTCCAAGTTCTCCAATAAATCTGTCAGAAGAATACTAAATAGAAGTGGGCTCAACGGAAAGCCTTGCCTGAGCCACCTTCCTGCCCAGAATAAATTAATTCAAAACAATAAAAAATTAAGACAATAATTTCTAAAATTCAGGACCTAAAAATGCGGCGATTTTAGAACCAGACATTGACTATTGAACTCTTTTTTATTTGAAAAATGTTCCAAAAAGTTCGAAATTTCAAACTCAGTTAAAAAAAAAAACAATTTTTCTATTGAATAATTTTTTTGATTATTTTATAAGCTAAAATTTTGCGATAGAAATGGTTGAATTTCGAAAAGTATAATTGGAAATTTGAATAGTATTAATTTCTGAACGATTTAAATTTACTTAAAGTAATTTAAGTAGTTTAAATTTTCCGCTTAAAATTGAAATGGTTGAATTTCGAAAAGCATAATTGACAAATTAAAAATTGTTAATTTCTAAAAGACTAAATTTACTTAAAGTAATAGAAATTTTTAAAGGCTTGAGTACAAACAAGTTTTAATATAACAATGCTTCGCGACTAAATTTTTTTTAGTTTTAGATGAAGTTCGGATATGTTTAAGTTTCAAGTTTCTGGAATATACATTTTTCATTTTCCAATATTTCCCATTGAAAATTACTGTTTATTTCGAACGTTTATGAGAATAATTCAATTCTAAAGGTTCAGAATTGAAAATGTTTCCATTTGAGCGTTGAAAATAAAGGAAAATTTATTCTTTTATTTCAGAAAAATTTGTCTAATCAACTTTTATGTTTAATCATAATTTTTGTGCTTTAATAAAAATTTACATTTCTAGAATTTTCGAAGCTATTACTTTGAAATATTCAATTCAAATTTCAAACTGCCAAATTTTAATCGTTTCGATATTTCCCATTCGTTCCATTGTATAAGTCGAAACCATTTTTTAGCTTAGAATATAGATGTTCGAGAATATCACGTCTGTCTTTAAGAGGGATCAAGTGACATTTTTTAAAACAACTTTGTCGTTAATCTATATTATTTCCATATATTATTAAAATCTGATACGCTTCTGTTTGACAGAAAAAGTGCTAACATAAAAATTTGATTATCTGTGTGCTGTAATAGGTTCACAATATTAAAATAAATAAAAAGAATATATTAGGCAAGCGTATCCGCCTGAAAATTTGTTATTTTCAATTTTTATGAAACTCCACTAATGAGTTCAATCGCTTTATTGCATGCAATGATTTTAAATTACCTGAAATCACCGGATATCTCTCATAATTCACCCTGAAATCACTGCATTCACTCACAATTGACCGTGCAATCATCGCTGCAATATCTCGGAATTAACCGAGCAATTACTGCCATCACTCGGAATTAACCGTGAAATCACTGCAATCACTCAGGATTTACCGCGAAATCATTTCAATTACTTGCATTTCACCATCTAATCACTGAAATCACTCAGAATTGACTCTCCAATCACTTGAAATCACTGAATTCACTTACATTCAATTGCAATCACTTGAATTCACCGCATTCACATACAATTATTTGAAATCACTTGCAAACACTAGCGATCAGTTGCAATCATGCAATCGGTGTACACCGAAATTCGAAGTTATGTAGCCCTCGGTGCACTCCCAAATTTTGACGATACCATTACAGAAGTAAATTTAGCAGCAAAAAACATTAAAAATAATTAACTTTGCCAAATAAATACAACAAACTCTCGATTTCAGTCTAGTATCGGGGGTTGCCTGCAAATAGCCTTGGTCAAAAATCGGGGGAATTCAAACGTAAACAGTCAGGGCCGTGAGAACCTTTTATGTTGGATTTTTCTCCGCAGTATAAAATATTTGTTTGATTTCGTTCATTTTTGTTGTCTTCTTCATTCATAATGTGTCCCCTGAGGGTTTACATGACTTCCATTTCTTACAATACTTCCGCCTACATATTTTATAAAATCCTAAGGTGCAGTCCGATGTGGCAGAAAACGTCGGCGCAAAGCAGAAACTCATGAGAGTGAGAGAGATGGATAGATCTATTTGTCTCTTTCGCTCTCATGAGTTTCTGCTTTACGCCGAAGTTTTCTGATCACATGGGACTGCACCTTTATCCTTACTATTTACATTTATTTATAACTATTTACAGAAAATATCATATCTACACTGTAAAAAAAGTTGGTGTAATTTTACATCGTGCCATGATGGAAATTATTCGATCTGCGTGCGACGATGTAAGTTTACACACTTTTGTAAACAAAAATGGAGGACGTAAGTGACCAGGACCACATTTCAATTTTGAGGTTACATTCGTGAGTTTATGCATTTTTAAACACTCTAGCAGGATACATAAAGCGCATATTACTTTCTTAGATATCGGTTTGAATAAAAAATTCATCTTTTTTTACTCACATAGAACTCATCACTATTAGAGCAATAGTAGAGGCTCTGAGACGTAATTTTACGATAAAGTCCAACACGCTATCTCTTTCTATCAGTGTGTTGATGGATACAGCAACTTTACCAAAAAAGTGTTAATTTATAAGCTCATTAAAAATTATTCACATACGTAAATTGATTACGTGCCACACTGATCGAATAACTTCCATCGTCAGACATAGTAATCTTACATCGGACAGTTATTTCATACTGTTCCATGGGGTGCAATTAGACTAGATCGTGAATTTCTGAGCGACATTGGTAAATTTACCAGGTTATACATTGTAATTTGAAAATACACTGCTCGTGAAGTTACAATTTAATTGTAAATATCACAAAAGATTTTTTTACAGGGTAGATCCTTATTTCTATATTTTACGATAGCGCAATTTGGGACGTGTTAGAAAACGAATGAGCGAGCGCTCAAAGCGACAGTGCAATCGAGAGAGAGAGCGACAACGAAACCGCATCTTAATTTACTTATGCCATTACATAACCATTACTTACAAATCTTCACGCTTCTAATCTAAGCGACTTACGTTTCCTTTTCGTTTCACTTCTCTTGTACCTCCATTTTGCCATTTATTCACATGCATTCTTTCATTCTTTCTCATTCGCTCCTCTAGCCCCCTCCAACTGCTTCATCCGCTCTTCCCCCAATCCATCCTCCGCTTACCGCGTTTGCCAATCTGAATCTTGCTATTCTTGTCCTTCTTCTCTTTCCTCATCCCTTTTCTAAATACTTTGGTACTCCTTCCTTTTTTATCATCTTATACCATTTATTATATTTTGATTCCACAATCATCCCCATCGTTCTCCCAATTGTCTTTCCCTCTCCCCTTTTTACAATTCTTCATAGTTTACTCTTGTCCGGTCTTTTAAATCTCTAGTATTAAAGAACTCCCTCCTTTCTTCTTCCCATCTCGTTAATTCTATCGCCCTTCCTCTCCTTTCTTCTACCTCTGTCAAACACTTTCTCCCTAACTCCCCACCCTTTTCCTCCTTCAACTTCGTCTCAAATTTCCATTCCCTCTTTTCTACTCTAGTTCTTAATTTATCCCTTTGTGCGTCTTCTTTCAGCATATATTCCGGCGTCCTCCAGTCTACCCCTAACGTTCACCTTACATACCTTTCCTGTAAACTCTCAATCTACATCCGTTATTTCCATCCCCATATCTCTGCTCCATAACCTGATACCGGTTATACCAGCGTATCAAATAGCCACATTCTCCTTCTCCAATTTTTTGTAACCTTCATTTTCCTATTCCCCATATCTTTTTCATTACCCCTACTGCTTTTTTTATCCTTTCTCTTACATGAGCTCTATGATGTCCATCAGTTTGCAAGGTATATCCCAAATACTTAAACTCTTTTACTTCTTCTATCTTTATTTTCTTCCATCTCTCCGTCAGTTCTTTCTTTCTTCCTCTGCTTTTCTAAGCCTCATTATCTTTGTCTTTTCTATATTTAAATTCAACTTTTTCCCGTCTAAGTATTTCTCTAATCCTGTTATTAGGCCCGCCATCCCTTCTTCATCATCAGCCATCAATACTATAACGTTCGCGTATGCCAGTGTATATATCTTTTCATTCCCTATCCTGACTTCTCCCCATCATTTTCTCTTCATTTCTTCTTCTCATTCTGATATTGATATATTAAATAAAAGTGGCTCATAGGACATCCTTTACTTACTCCTCTCACTAACCAGAAACTATCCCCTACTTGCTCTCCTACCTTTACCCTGCTTTTTGTCTCTCTAAAAATTTTCGATACTCTCTTTATTAATGCCTTTCTTATCTCCCCTTTCACCAGAACTTTTTCTATCTCGCATCGGTATAATAAGTCAAGCGCCACCTTTAAGTCTACGAACATTGCTATCATGGCCCCTTCTTCCCTTTTAATTCTCTTATTTACGTGCTATTCTATTATTTACTATTTTTCTTCTCAACTTCTTTCTTTAACCTCTCCGATAAAACAGTCACATATACTTTATACAATGTTGACATTAGTGTCACTTCTCTATAATTTTTAACCTCCTCCCCATTGCCTTCCTTCACTATGAGTACCACTACTCCTTCCTTTCATAACTATGGCCACGCCTCTCCTCTCCATACTCTATTGCACATTATCCACGCCCATTCCTTCAATTCTGTCCCCAATAATTCCAGACTTCATTTGGAATCCCATCTACCAGGTTTACCGGTATGAAATGAGCGTTTTCTTGTGAAAATGAAACACTAATTTTGAATGGGAAAGTAAAAAAAATTTATTCGAAGTATTGACCATTGCTTTCTACACATTTTGACCATCTTTATGGCAATTTGTGGATACCATGCCAATAGAAATGTTCGTCCTTTGAAGCAAACCAATCAGACACCCAATTTTCGACTTCTACGTAGGAATCGAAGTGCTGCTCTGCCAATGCCTGTCCCATCGATGAAAACAAATGGTAGTCAGAAGGGGCCAAGTCTGGTGAATACGGCGGGTGGGGTAGTAGCTCCCAGTGAAGTGCTTTGATTGTTTCCTGAACCGGTTTTGCTTTGTGTGCAGGTGCATTGTTTTCCGGTTTTCCATTTGTCTTTCATTCAATTCATGTGGCACCCATTTTCCACACTTTTGGATCTTTTCCATAGCTTTCAAACGGTCAGAAATTGTTTGTTGTGCAACATTTAACATTTCTGCCATTTGCTTTTGACTCAAAGTATCATCTTCATCCAATATTGCTTGCAGTTCGACGTCTTCAAACTTTTTTGGTGGTCTTCCGCGTTCTTCATTTCTCACATCAAAATCATTATCTCTGAACCGTTGAAACCATCTTTTGCATGTTGCTTCTGATAGAGCATGATCACCATATGCCTTGACAAGCATTCGATGCGACTCTGCAGCACTTTTCTTCAAATGGAAACAAAAAATCAATGCTTTCCGCAAATCATCACATTCCGGTACAAAATTTGACATTTTCAACACAATAAAAAAATATGATGTTGTTTGTTCAATGACTGGAAGGTTATTGGTTATGTTTGACAGATGTCATACCAACCAAACAGAAAAAAAATTAAAGTCCGTTCACAGCGAATAATCCCTACCGACACAATTGTATCCTAACGCTATACCAGGTGCCTTTCCAACTTTCATTATCGATAATACCTTGAATATTTTCTCCATTGTAATGTCTTTCTCCTCATCTTTTCCCCTACCATATTTTCAACCTTTCCTAACTTTCCTCTGTTCCCCATCCTAGAAATTCCATAAAATTTTTGTTCCATTCTATCATCTCAATATTCTGATTTACTATTTTTCTTCTTCCCTCTCTATTTACCACCTTCCAAACCTTACTTCCGTCTTCTTCTGTTTACATTCCTCATCCCATCCACTTCAATCTCCTCCTTCACTAACTTCTTTTTTCCTTGTGCACTCCAAAATTTTTTTTATTTCTCCTATAATTATTTCTATCTCCTCGTTTACATTTCCTTTCCCCATTTTGACATTCCTGACCTTTCCCTTAAACTGTTCTTTACTTTTCATTGACTGATCCCCTCTTCCTGCTCTTTTCACTTTTGCTTCCCTTTTAGACTTATGTTTATTAATCTTTTCTCTCTCTAATGTCACTATTATGGGAAATTGATCCGAATCTATATAATTCCCTACCTGTAGTTTCTTGACATTTCCTCTTACCTCATCGTGCACTACCACATAATCAATTACCGTTCCCCTTTTCTCTCCTGAACGTGTATATTCTCCTTCCTTATCCCCCTATATACTTCCGTTTGGTATAAATCATTCCATCTCCTCTAACCTCTTTAACAATTGCTTTTCCCCCCCATTCAGTGTCTTGTCTTTGAATTTTATTCCTTTCTATCTACCCTATTCCCATCCTCCTCTATATCCTGTTCTCACATTGAAAGCTCCTCTTTTCATAAGCCCAATCTCTTGCTAATTTTCTTCTATTATTTCTCTCATCTTCTCTGATGTCTCCTGCATATCACCGTTCAAATAAACCTCCACTATCTTCCACCTCTCTCCTCCCATATTTATCTCTTCTACTATTAATCCTTCTTTTTGTTCTTGAATCTCTTTTTTATAATTTTCTGTCATACCTCGCATTCCTCTGCCTTTTTTATTCTTTCTCTTTGCATTTCGAAACTTCCGTCTGTAACCTTTTGGTAATCTTCCCCTCACTCTTTGCCATCTCTTTTCATCTAACCATGTCAACATCAATCCTACTACATCCCATTGTGTCAAATTTCTCATAAACACCCTATCCTTCCTTTCCAAGTCTGCTATATTCCAGTAGCCCATCCTGCAATCTTTCTTACTTTCGTTTCTCGTCTCTTTTTGTTTCCTATTATTTCTTATTTCTATATCTCCCGTTCCTTTCTCTCCATGTATCCCGACACCTCATTTTATACTAACTCTTGCCTGTCCTTTTCCCAATCCCACCATACACGTTCTATCTGTATTCTCCCATACTTGACCCATGTTCTTCTTGCCTTTCTTCTTCCCTCTTCCGCTCTTTTTCTCAACTTATACTGCATATTTTTTTCTACCCATGTCAAATCATCCTCCATTCCCTCCGAGCTTCCATAGAAAAGCCTCTTCTTTGTCATCACTTCCCTGTTAAGTTCCCATTTCTTTGGTTTGACCAGTACCATTCTGTCCCCTCTTCGCTGTTCCCTTCTTATACTTCGCAATTCCTCTATCTCTACCTTAGTATCAATCCTTTTTAGTACTTCTGCCACTCCTTCCTTCAGGTCCTTCCCCTCGAATCTTAGACCCTTCATCACTATGTTTCTTTTTCTTTCTTCTCTCTTTTTTTCTATTGTTTGTTCTATTTTTCTCAACCTTTCCTTCTCCTTATTTCCATTCTTCCCACCCCCAAACTCCCGGTTTGAGCTTTCTATTTTTTCATCCTACCTTCCAACTCCTCTACCTTTTTATTAGTCTCTCCCTATTTTCTATTCTTTGTTCCAGCGTCTGCAAAATTTTCTCTAGCTTTTTCCCGACTTCTTCCCATTTCCTCATTTCTTTTCTAAGTTTGGCCATTTCCCGCCTTATTTCTTTCACTTATTTCCTTTCCCCTTTTTTCCTGCTTTTCTTCATATATCCCGATTACTTCTATCATCATTTAGCGCGTTTCTTTCAATCTTTCCTCTTCGATGGGAGCTTTAGCGATCTGAACATTTTTTGATTTTTCAAGCTTGACCCTTTGTCTTCCTTGTCTTCACTGCTTCCCCTCTCGTCACTCTTCATTTTGAGGAATGCCTCAATCGATCCCACGCTGTTCGCTCTCAATCTCTCCTTTTGTACAGTTTTTCTTGAATTTCCCCTTGCCTTCCTTTCTTTGTTCTCCCCTTTCGGTATACTAAAAACTTCCTTATCTAAATCCCTTTCTTCCTTACTGGTACTCGCTCCGCTAGCCATGAGTTTAATTCAAACGATCCTGCCTTCTATCGTACTCTGTCTCCATGTCTCCATCTATCGTCGCGTCTACCTGCCTTAACTTTCTCCCTCTCTACTCCGCCTTGCTACAACCAACCTGGTCCTCCCATCCCGCCAAAAAATTAAAACCAACCTAACCTCAACTTCCACCCAAATCTGCCTTGATCCCCCAAAATAGCCTCGCCCCCTTGTCAATATCTTAATCTCTCAATCAATCTCTCACAAACAAACCCTTCTACATACTTCCACAATCTACTAACTTCAAATTTCACCAAAAATATCAGAAAAATTCAACATAAAAAATGCACTGCTACCTCACACTTTCATGCCGGAAACTTATCATACACAGATAATAATTTAAACTTGAAGAAAAACTACAATGTCAGCAATACATATCTATTTAAGAGATAACGTTTGAAACGAGAAGACGTTTAAATTAAAAAGTTAAAAATATTCCTAAGGTGCACTTCAGTGAGTATACAATTGAATTAAATAATAATTTTAGCTTGGGTCTTGATAAACGTTATATACGAAAAACGGGCTCGGCGGAACGTAGGATATCTGTCTTCCTCGCTCCTTAAGAAGCGTGAATGTAAAGGAATTAGAGTAAGCGAGACACTCGCATGTCGAAAAAAATGAAGGTTTTCCACATGCAAGTGTCTCACTCTAATTCCTCTACATTTCCACTTCTTAAGAAGCAAAAAAGATATAACCTATTTCCGCCGAGCCTGACGAAAATTGTTTCAATGCAAAACGTGACCGAAAAAAACCTGCTGTAATTGAGGGTCTGGATCGAGAAACTCGCCCAGCGCTTGGGATCGGGTAAAAGAATATTGTTCAAACATCTCGGTGGACAGAAATTTTTAAAGTGAAAAATTTTTATTTTTTTTATTATTTATATATATCCTTTTAAATTTTTTTTAATATGCCAACGGCCATACCACGCTGAAAAAACCAGTTCTCATCAGATCACTGAAGTTAAGCAGCGTTGGGCGCGGTTAGTACTTGGATGGGTGACCATTCGAGAATACTACGTGCTGTTGGCCCACCGTGGGTGTGGTGAGCCCACACTTGTAGTTATTTACTACAAGAAACTATCCACCTAGAAACACTACCCGAATCGGATAGTGTCACGCCTACCCTGAAAGGGAAATGGCTTAATGGTATACTTAATATAGGCTTGTAGATAATGACGAGACGGAACTTTCTTTAATTTCCTGTTTTTTTTTATCGGATAATTATTTTTAATAATAAGCCTAATAAACTAATAAAAATGTGTCCCCAAATTCAGTAAGTTTTTAAAAAATAAATCGTAAGTTGGGCAAATATTATTGAAACTGTTTGAAACTTGATATACAAACGAAATGAACCCTAGCGATGCTTAAAAAACAACGAAAAAGTTGAAAATCGCCTATTGTTTACTAATATTTAATTGCAAATTGAGACAGATGGGTAATCCCGTTTTTTCAGTTTCGTCGACAAAAAGTATAGAGGGAACTTTCAAGTTGATACAACTTCCAGTGAGACATTTGTCCCCTACTATTAAAGGAAGATTTGTGGAGATTTTCAGATAGATGCATTGAAAATTGACGGAAATATGCATTTCACAATAAAGCATGGGGGGCCGCCGACGATAGATCCGTGAGTACTAAGCACCATCAGACAGTGAGCTAGCCGTTTGGCTTTCCAGAACACAATTTGCCCATACCTTTCTAGTCCTTTCACTTGTTTTTAAAAATTTTATATATATAGATAAAAAATTGAAATTCGAAAATGTCTGTATTCATTTTTTCTATCATTCTGTGAAGTCTGTGAATCTAAATGTGCATAGTAACATTTACATATTTTTTAGCTTTATGCGGGCTATACCATTTTTGTGATCAAAATAATTTGTTTGTTTTGAAAATTGAATTTTTTTCTTTTTTTGGAAATGGTGCACGATATCATAAATGAGTGGAAGAACTTTTGGTACAACTTTTTTAATTGTGCAAACTATTTATGTACTCAAGGTTTTTTCGTATCTGATGTTGTTTGCGAGAAAAATGCAAATTTAGATTTTATTAAAGAAAACAAATTCTCCAACCCATAAAAGTGAATGAGCCCGCATAAAACTAACGAGGTATTTTCCTTATGATAGTACAAACTACCGCCATTCTGTTAGTTTCGAACATTTTCTAAATTTTCTGGCGGATTTCAAAAGGCGATAAACTCTATCTAGTTATCAGTTTAAAGAAAAAATTGGGTTTGCTTTTTTAAACAAAGCAAAAAATTCAAATACGCATAACTTGGTAAGATTTTTTTTTCATAAATCGCAAAAATAAGTATCGCCTAATTTCCTCTAAAAAAACAACATATTTTGTCACCGAAAGATTCTGAGACTTCAAGTGTAGAACCTGCCTGATTTTAAATGTGTTCGGTCTAATTAATTTTTATTTAATTATAAATAAAGTTTCATAATAATTTACCTCATTTTTGGCTAATTTCTTTTCGTTTGCTTTCCAATTTTTTTTGTTTCTTGTTCATTTTTTACCACTTTGTAAAAACTTTTCCTCACACACTTTTGCTATTTGAAAACTGAATTGAATTGAAAACTATTCTCACATATTAAACTTAAAAATTAGAAATAAAATACTATATTAATAAACAATGGGCAGAAAAGAGTTCCGCCTAGTCATTATCTACAAGCCAATATTTTTTAAAAATTAATTTTTCCAACTTTTAAAATTTCCGTCCACCCAGACGTTTGGACAATACTTTTACCCGATCTCAAGCGCTGTACGAGATTCTCGATCCAGACCATCAATTAATGAATGATATGCATTCAATTTGTCGGAGACAAGGGGAAACTAAATATTGAGCGGAACTGAAGAATACATTTTTTTGTTACACGTAAAAATAATGTGTTTCCTTTTTACCGACTTTAAAAGTTTGCGGACGATTGAGGCCTCTGCCCCTCGCTCCCTTAAACTATTCCATCTAAGCAGCCTCCAGAACCATATTTCCACTTGTTTTTGACGATTTTTTGTTCTGGTATTCATAATTTCTAATCTTATTGCTCCAATCAGCTTCGCAAGATAACTGCTTTCACTATACCTGCACGTTCAGATTTCTCTTGGAACGTCAAACGCTGTATCTTATTTTCCTTCGGCATTTTTACAAATCGTAACACAACCGAAATCGAGGCACCTCGCTAAACACTCAAAACAAACTGAGGCATGTGCTGACAGCTGACGCACTTATCGATCATTTCCTTATCCGCTGAGGGTGCTGCCCGCTTTAATCGCTCGGCTACTCGTGGGCCAGCATGATTGACCACCTTCCCTCGACCCATCACGCTTAGAAATTGCGTAGGCCAGAAGTTCTAGGAAGGCCGAGAACCGGGGGGACAGAAACCAAGAGTTTGTTGTACATAAATTACCAAATAAAAATTTTCCGAATTAAAAAAATGTAACAACACCGGGGTCGTTTACGAAGAAGTTATGAAAGGGACAGAAGGAGAAAAAGTCCCCGGCGTCGTTACATTTTTTCAATTCGGAAAATTTTTGCTTGGCAATTGATTTATTTATTTTTGCATAATTAATTATTTTCAATTTTTTTTTCTTCATTTAATTAGCTTCTGCAATGATATCGTCAAAATTTGAGTATTTTTAAAAATATGTTTTCATTTATATGATACTAAAGAACATTCAAATCATTTTTTTTTAAATTATTCAGTTTTTTTTGTGGAATTTTTTGTATTAGAATTTTGTGTTTATTATTTTTTATTTAAGATCACGAATAACTGGGAGATTATTCAAATTTCTGAATTTTTAGAATATTTTTTTTTCAAAATTTGAAATTTAGTCATTGTTTTTTAAAATGTTTTTTGTTAAAATTTTTTTGCATTATTTAAGTTTTTGGTTTTATTTTTCAAACGTAATTTCTCATGTATTATACGCAAAAAACTCGAAATTGGTGGGTTTCATACATTTTGTACGTATAAAACGAATTTTACGTAACGTAAAAACCATGTATTATGAAAAAATATAGCGGGAAAGTATAAATAATCAAAAAGTGAAAATTTTTATCTTTAAATAACAATAAGTAATCGTCGTTTGAAAGTTTGGAAGCTCTGAAAAGAGCTGATTAGCACCAAGTCATCGTAAACAATTATTTATAACAGGTCACATATTGGCGCAGAAAGATCTCATATAAATTCCAATATTATTTTTCAGAACACCATAATTGATTGAAAGAAAGCCTCCAGTATCAACAAATATTGTTAGACAGTATTTACTTTATTCAAACCATGAAGGTTAAAGCAAGTGATATGCTTGTTCGAGTAGCTTTGGGAAAAAATACACCGATCTTCTCAAACAACGTTGCCATGCAAAAGGAAATCAAGGTCCGCAGATATGCGCAGTTTCTTAAGAATGGACAGAGAAACCTGGTCCGTAAACAAACCTGTTCATTAATTCTCTCTTTTCAGAATTTTTATTTTGCATTAATATCGAGAAATTGAAGAGGAAATACAGAATTTCTTACAGGTAAACCTTCTTCAAGCCATAAAGAATGTTTGTGCCAAGTTTCAGACGCGCATATATTGTGATTTAAGAAAACACTAGTTTTAAGGGATTTTTACATGAACCTTAAAAACTGCGGTTTTAGCCTCACTGGCGTGGAGCACCGGGAGTTTAAAAACAATAATAAACCATAATAATATGTAACGATTCAGCTTCGGCTTCTTTGGAATCGAACCGGAAGGATCTGTGACAAAGTCCTTAACGAAAAATACTCAAGCGTAGGCGTAACAACCGTGCCGAAAGCTGACTGGCACCTGGGAGAGGTGTCTCAAACCCTTTCCCTAACTGCTCGTGGGAACAAAAATGACACCAACAAACTCAGTTGTAGATGCGGTTCAAAAGAATCGAACGCGCAGAGAAGCCGACAATGGGTCGGCAAACAATTCCGATAAACCTAGAGTTCAGAGTGCCCTGTGTTCAGTGTGTAATTGTATAGATAACATCAGGTAGGCCGTTTCTGGAAAGGGTCCGAAAGTTCGCCCACTAACTGAGAATCTACCAACGCTCACTGAACAGTTCAAAGCTGCTAACAATCAAGCAGCGCACTGTTTATAAAATACAGTTGTTACATGACGCAAGGAGAAGAATACAGAAGAGGGAGGGGTGGATCAGGGAGAATCAAAAATTTCTTGCTGACAAGATCCCACTACCGAACTTGAAGGGAGACACTGAGAATATCATCTGCTTCCAGAAGCTTTGCGACAATCTCATAACATTTGAGGAGGAATGTTCATCAATCACTGCTGAAGAGGTGATGAAATTACCTAGGGGCACGATAAACTTCTCCGCTGCAGGAACAGATTGTATCAAGAACTTCTGGTGAAAGAAGTTTATTTCTACACACCAACATCTGGCCTGCATCTTCACCTCATATTTAAAGTCAAAGACGCCCATTCCACCGTGGCTTGTGTTAGGGTGCACTGTACTCCCACCGAAGAAAGGCGACTTGTAAAACCCAGGCAACTATAGGCTAATCAATTGTCTGAACACGCTGTATAAGATATTTTTATGGTAGCTGCACAAAATGAGCATGTTCTACTGCTTGCGGATTGACGGTAACATCTCTCTTTTCGAGCGGCGTAAGCGGACCCGCCTTTGCCTGAATATATAATATTGTACCTCGTAGTAGAGCATTGATGTTAGGGTATGAGCTCCAACCTTATATATCAGGTATCGAATATATAAATACTGCATGCGCAGTAGTGTGTGGCCAGAAAGAGACAGAGATATATCGATGTTTTTTGCAAGTAATAAAAAACGGCGGAAAGATCAGCCAAACAAAACTCCCGTCAAGGGCAAATTTTGTTCAGTGCATTTACATGCGCTTAGTTGCGCCAACTCGAAAAGAGAGATCACGTCCAATCAGCCACCAGCAGAACACGCTTAACATTTTCTGCGTCTCTACCAAAAAGTAAAGTGAATGCCACGGAGGAGAGCCATCTTCATGGATCGGGCAATGTTTTTGGAATTCATAATAGGGTGGGGCCTTCGGCCGACGCCTACCACTCGTTCCAAAAACATTTCCCTCACAATGAAAAGACGGTGCTCTTCTCCTTATTATTTGATACACTATCAAAGCTATCCTGAAAGACAGGATTGTTACGAGAATTGGGCCTATGTGGAGACAGATGTGCGAATAACGTGGTTTGAAGAAAGCTATATCAGGTTGCCGAGAGAAACTGCTAATTGACATGTGCGTTTCCAAAGACGCAGCAGTACATCAGCGCTGCCTGTCGATGGTCTGGATTGACTACCGGGAAGCTTTCGGTTGAACCTCTCATATACTTATCGTATGTGTTGGAAAGCTCAAAGGTTCATCCACACATAGTGAGATGTATAGAGAGATTGATTCCCTCCTGGAAAACTAGATTCACTATCTCATCTTGAAATTATCATGTGACAACGAAAAGCGTTACCTTCCAGCGGGCTATCTTTCAGGGCGACAGCATAAGCCCTCTCCTCTTTTGCACCACATATCCGCAACTATATCTCGCACTACGCAATTCTCCTGGATACCTCTGCGGCAACACTAATCATCACGAGCATAAGGTCACTCATGTATTTTATATGGAGGACAAGTGTGCCAAGATTCATTTGAAGCGAGAACGAATTACTGGCGCTTCCAAAGACATAGAGCTGGAGAGACTTACCCATACCTAGGCGTGCTTGAGAGCCGCATTTGAAACGTAAAATCAGTTAAGGAAGCTCTCCGAAGCAGATTAACCGTCTCCTTGGATAAATTCGGTCTTTCAATCTGTCGGTATTGAACAAGGTATCTGCAACTAGCATGCTTGCCGTCCTGGTTCTACTCTACTTATTTGGGGTAGTTTTCTGAGCGAAGCACGAGCTCGCGAACCCCGAACAGCATCTGACCCGTATCTTCACATCATTTCTAAAGACGAGGGAGCTATCCTGCTCATCGATGGCCTGGACTGACTACCGGAAAGCTTCGGATTCAACCTGCCATAGAATTATCATCTGTCTGTTAGAAAGCTTAAAGGTTCATCCGCCCATAGTAAGGTGCATAGATAGATTAATGCCGCTTTGGAAAACCAGATTTACTATCTCATCTGCAAAACATCGTGTGGCAATTAACAACATCACTTTTCAGAGAGGCGTCCCAAACGGTACTTTTGCGGCAAACTTGGATATCAAAACCCTAAGGTCACTTATGCATTTTATATGGAAGAACACAAGATCGGTGCTAGAAATTCAGAGCAACTAAATCTAGCTCTAAGGGTTTTGGAGGAGTACACTCGCGAGATTGGAATGGAGTTTGCGTTAGCAAATGCCCCAAGATTCATTTAAAGCGAGAAAGACTTGATTGCATTTTCTACGACCCTGAGCTCGTCGAACGAAGCGCTATACAACCAAGCTTTTACTGGTTCATAGCCTGAAAAGCATCCCTGCGCGTCAAAAAATGCCGAGATGATTTCATGGTAAATGTAGAAGGCGGTCGTCCTGGTCGCTCCCTGTATTTTGGGTGCACGAGACTTTTGCGCAGATCATCATATTGAGTCCGTCGCAGACTGTAACCACCTATCTCTCGGTCGTGAGACGTGCTTACAGCTGAAACGTTACCGCGACTCTGCCGGGAGCAGGTTCCATTTTCTGGAATAGCACCCGTGAAATCCCGCGGTTGTCATTATGAAAAATTTTCAACAATATATATATATATATATATATATATATATATATATATATATATATACTTATAAAACAATTATATTAAAAAATGATAATTCTAACATTTAACATCTTTGACGTTTCAACGTTGATATATCATTCGCATGATACTGTAGAACAGGGCTCACCGCTTCCAGCAGGTCTCATTTTTTTCTAATCGAATTTCAATACATTTCATGGCATAAGACGATCTGAAGGTACCACATGATACCTGGCGTCCTAGCAACCATTGTGATACATTTGAATTTAAATTGAATCTTTAATCTGTTACAATTTTTGGGTAACTGCAATGCAAAGTAACGTACGTTACTAGACGTAACTTTAAGAAGTTAAATTTCATCATATTATCTTATACAGAATATAATATAAAAAATGGGTTAAACAACCACCGTAGTGTTCCACTGAGAGCAACTGCCATCTAAAAAATGACACCGGCTCCCAGTGGAACCGCGGCAAATCACACTTATGGCCACGTCTCAGAACCGTGAAATGGGTGGTCACAGGGCAGGATGAAATAAGGAACAGGCCGGCGAAACCCTCGTGTGTCTTGAGGACACGAAGCAACCCAAGGATGACAGCTTTCTGCATCCATCTCGCAAGTGCCTTGGCATATTATTGGCACGCGGGTATGGCTTTGAGGTTACGAACCAGTGATAGTTTCGCACCTCCGAGAGCACCTATCACAAGGACAATTACTTGTACCGAGAACACCTATCACATGGACAATTACTTGTACCTAATATTTTTGCTACAGTCGTTGCAGCTCTCTTTTAAGGTCTTGATACCCCTTCTCCTTTACTTTCTCCTTGGCAGTGATGTTATATTCGGACGAAGCCGAGAATTCGATAACGAATATAGTTCGTTTCTCGAAGTCTTGGAGAACAATGTCAGGCCTCGAGTGTGCAACGGAGACTGCTATCCGAAAATCGTAGTTCCAGAAAATTTGCCAATTCTCATTTTGGACAATTGACTTTATCTCCCTTGGAGCCTTCGGCAGGGCAGGCTCGCGACCAGCACCGTAAGAGCGACAAAGATGGTAATAAGGCACTCTTAGGACCGCATTATGTTTACAGATATACGTCGTTCCTGCGTGGGTCGGACACCCCGATAGTATGTGTTCTAGGTATTCAGCGTGTGCATGGCACGCTCTGCACCTATCACTGGGAACTTCTTGACATAAAATGAACTCATGGTATGCTAAGGTGGAAATGATATCGTCCTTGACGGCGTGAAATGTATATTCGCGGAATGTTAGTCGCAGATACCTTGTTCAACGCCGACAGATTGGAAGACCAAATCTGTCGCATAAGATGCTTGTATCTGCTTCAGAGAGACTCCTTCACTGATGTCACTGATGTTACGTCCTGAATGCGGCTTCGAGGCACGTCCAGGTATGCATAGGTCTCTCCAGTATTAAGATGTCTAATAACACTCATATCCACAAGCTCAAGGTCCTTGGGAACGCCAGTAATCTTTCCTTTCTTCAGATTAATTTTCGCACACTTGTCCAATCCAAAGTCCATCTCGATGTCTCCTGTGTACTTCTTGGCGATATTTATGGCAATTAATTTTCTTATGTTAAACATTGCGATCTACTGGCCAAATAATTTTTATGGTGAAACGAGACAAAATCTGCCTCAGCCCGGATTTGAACCAGGAACGCCACTATCCATGAGTGGAGCGTTAACGCCACCGAGACTGAAGCAGATAATTTCACGTTTCTCCTATATTCACAGGATGACGGCAATCTACGTCTAATTAACCTGTGAATTTCTAGTGACTCATTCTAATCTGAATAAATTTCACCGAGTCTAAATAATTAAATAAATTAATAATTAATTAAATAATTAAATTCTCTGCGTTGGACAAGTTGCCTTCTTCCGTAGGAGTATAGTTTGTCCTAACACCAGCCACTGCGGAATGGGCGTCTCTGACTTTGGATATGAGGTTAATATGCGGGCCAAATATTGGTGTGTGGAAGTAAACTTCGTCCACCAGAAGTTCTTGATACAATCTAGTCCAGCAGCGGAAAAGTTCTTCGTGCCTCTAAGTGCTTTTTTCACCTCTTCGGAAGTGATTGATGGGCATTCCCCTCAGATTTTATGAGGTTGTCGCAAAACTCCTTCAAGCGAATGATATTGTTAGTATCTTCTTTCAACTTTACTGTTTTCGGGTTCTTGTATACCTGTCTCCAAAAAGTCTCCACTTCCTTGGGCTTGAGTGCATTTTTGACAGAAACAGGTAGGTCGCTGAAGAGGCGCGATGGGTCAGCGAGAAACTGTTGAATCTCCGTGATTTATCTCTCCCTCTTCTGTATTCTCCTCCTTGCGTCAGATAACAGCCGTATTTTGTCAACAATATGCAGCTTAATTGTCAGCAGCTTTGACTTGTTCAGTGTGTGATTCAAGATCCTTAGTTCTTGGGCGAACTTTCGAACCCTTTCCGTGAACGGTCTGCCAGATGTTATGTAGTCAATCACACATTGAAAACGATACACATTCTGTCTTGCCCATCCAACCTTCTGGTTCAGGTAATGCAAGCGTCTTTTTGTCATTTGATCCATCGTTGGTTTTAGCCTTCGATTTGAATCAGAAAAAGCTCTTCCAGCACCATAAAATGAGCAATTGATGGTCCAGAGGCACGCATTTCAGCCAGATCTTGGGGATTAGGAGGAACTTGCATGTTAATGTTCCTCCGCAGACGGTGCCTGCTTTTTGCGGTTGGTCTTAATGTCGCTTCCTCATCTTCGTCTGCAGCTTCATCAAGCAGCGGTTGGGGAAGCTCTCCGCGTACATATCCATTTTTTCAGAGATGGGCACGTTGATTTTGCAACGATTGCATCGAAACGTGCTGAAGCTCTGTGTATTTCTGGCACCACAGAGTGTGCATACGTGCCATAAAACCTCGGGGAACAGGGATAATGCTGGCATCGTAGCAGTCCAGCAAGTCATTCTGGAACTGATTTATCAACTCAATGTGGGCGTTTCGCCGGTTTGTCGTCGTGTTTCCATCTAAATTATTTTCAGCACCCCGAACTCTAGTAGTATCGGCATTGCTTGCCGGCCCATTGTCGGGTCCGCCGCGCGTTCGATCGTATTGAAGCGCATCTACAACTTTTGGGTGTTTTTGTGGTGTTATTGTTGTTCCCACAAGCCCGGTATCCCAGAGTCACCATTTAAGACACCTCACCCAGGTGCCATTCAGCTTTCGGCAGGGTTTTTACTCCTCCACTTAGGGGTTATTCCTTCGGGGCCATCCCTGGAGAATAGTCCGCGACTGCTTATTAATTGTTGTAACCATATTCAGGAGAAACCCTTGGAACAGGGACCCTCTATCCTCAACCCGAGGAAGCCTTCGGTGGCTTTGTCATAGGCCATTCAGTTCTATTTCGAAGGAATGAAAACCGAAACCTAATAGCTCTCGGGCGACCCCATCGCCCGAGAGCTCCGGCTCTTGCAGTCATCCACGCTGCCTTGGGCTAACTCCCCAATGCCATGGTTCAGTTGGGAGTGGCAATAGGACCGGACCAAGGCGGCGACCAGGCAATGACCCCGGACAAACGCGAGAACATCGATTCAAATGATCAGACCAACCTAGGAGGGACATCCTTACCTGTTGGCAAAGAAGGTCACCGGCGCGTAGAGGATTCATGGAGAGATTACATGACAGTTGGGCCAAAATGCACCCGGAATATGCTCGTAAAACGCCTCAGTATTTAAGAGATCAGGTATCAGATAATGCCAACATTAGAAGTAGGAGATCTATCCACCAAAAAGTCTTTCTCAGGATGGAAAAATTAGCTGAAGCTAATACTGGTCTCCCCGATTTGCTCCCCGAAGATGTTAGTCTCTGAAATCTGAACTTTGTAGTTTACGAGAAGGCGGTCTCCCTGCTTAGCGACAATCGAAGTAATGATACTTTAGTACGCCTTAGTAAGACTCACGAGCGCATTGCACAGATTCAGTTTGAAATTAAAACTGCGAGATGGCATTCACCAAATGTTCAGTGCGTGATTAGCTACATAACATCAAATAAAAAATCCACTTTTTTTACTCATCCGTCCCGTCTGTTCAATAAAACTTCACGTGGCGTTAAAAATCCACTGAGTCGAGAAGAGATTCAAGTCTTCTGGGAGCAAGTATATGGAGATACTTATCAGCTAAATGAAGACGCTTCAGATATATCACTCTTTCGTAACTTTTGCCAAAGGTAAAGGTTACAAGCTCCAGAGAAAGAATGCCCACTAATTACTGCTGAAGAAGTTCAGAAAGTTATCGTTAGAACTAAGAACTTCTCAGCGCAAGGACCAGATAAAATCAACAACGTTTGGTGGAAGAAGTTGACTTCTACGCACCAACATCTAGCTCGTATATTTTCTACTTTCTTAAACGGAGAGCAACTCGTCCCGCAGTGGCTAATGGAAGGACGCACAGTATTGATCTCTAAGATTGGACATTTGTCAAGTCCAAAGAACTACAAGCTATAAACTGGCATCCTCAAAGAGATGATATTAACATCTATCGAGCCGGTATGCAGTGCAATAGTTGAACAACGTGTATGCAAGAGAGGGCTGGCAGGTTGCAGGGAGAACCCATTAATAGACAGATGTATTACTCAGGACTCGATCAGGTATCGACGCAATCTGTCCATGGCTTGGATTGACTACCGCAAGGCATTCGATAACACGAACGATGAACTACATATTAAGCTCCTTGAGTGCCTGGAGGTGCATCCAAAAATAGTAAGATGCATAAAAGAGCTTATGCTCTTGTGGCGGACCAGATTTGTCATAACATCTGACAAAAGACAAGTTACTACAAGTCCGATACTTTTCTGCATCTCCCTCTTGCCTCTATCTATTGTGCTCCGAGGCAAAAGCTCTGAATACCTATGTGGCCCGCCGAACAGAAGAGAATATAAGGTCAACCACCTTTTATACATGGACGACCTTGAACTCTTTGATTCCTCGGAAGAGGACCTTAATACCCTTGTGGAGGCGGTAAATAGGTACTCTAAAGCGATCGGCATGAGCTTCGGACTGGAGAAGTGTGACTGCGTCCGCCTACACCAAGGAAGACTAGAAACTACATCATCGCCTGATGATCAGGATGTTCAACTCATAGGCGGAAATACCATTCAATATCTTGGTATTGGAGAAATATATACATATCTTGGAATACTGCAAGCGGAAACCCAAAAGGTTTGTGTCTTAAAAACGGCCCTTGGAAAAAAGTATCACCAATTCATCAAGCACTTCTTTTCGAGCTGAGCAGGCTGTACCAGGGCTACAAAGTCCATCTTGTAGTTCTCATAATTGGCTCTCTTGGAGGTATGAAAGCTTTATTTATTAGCCAACTCAACAAGATTCCGGCTTGACAGCGTCAGGCTCATTCTATTGCGAACCGGATGCAAAAGGCTGTTCTTCTGGGATCACTTCATCTGGTCCGTCAACACTGTTCCTCATAACATTTTACAAAGATTTGTAGCTCTAATGAAGTATCCAGAGGTGAACCTTCATCTCCAACCGTCCCGTGTGCAGCGTAAGGTCATTCGCGACTAGAAACCTGACTCCAAGTAACAGTGTTGTGCGATGTTATCTCGCGTAAATTTTCCGCTCTTGCTTACCTTCTAGGGCAGAAGGAACACGAGACGGGAGCGACCACAACATCTCTTGACGGGATGGTCTTTCGCCAAAACTTTGTAGCGAATTTCCCGGAAATGAGAACAGTAACACAAGACGACCTTGAACAGCGAAGACGTCAGATTATAGATGGGAACCTCCTCCCTAGAAGAACCATCAACCGGATAAGATCGGAGGTTGAGAATGCATTCCGCCAGCAACTTCAGGGTGCGCAGGCCGAAAAGAGGATTAGGTGGACGCCGGAAATGAATGGAGACGTTATCAGATGTCACTTTCAGGCAACAGCACGGGGCGGGCCCGTCAGGGGCGAACAAAATTAGGCGGCGCCAGCTTATATCCGAGGTCGAAATAAGTAACATCGAAAAACAGGTACAACAACGACTAGCAGCACCTGTAGCGCACCCCACAGATGCAATGGCAAAGTAGGTTCATATACCCGTGACACGAGATGCTATAGACGACCGGGGGCCGCATCTGGGGGATGTAGCAGGGAGACTGGCTCATGGTCGACAGTCGTAAGGCTTGCAGCCGCCGGAGTCTGCCCCTGCTCCTGCTGAACTCATTAAAGAGCTCAATGAGGGAAGCCTGCGTCTTATGGTGTGCTTCACTGATGCCATGCTACAGTTCGCAGATCAAGAACCATCAATGAGAAAAGGTCTGCCAAAATTTAGAGTCAACAAGGACCTTCTCCGATTAGTTGATGGCTTAAACACCGAGATACTGCCTCTGTTCTTGCAGCGGGTTATGAGCTTCCTGCAGGTGCAGGCTCTTGCATATTGCGCTGCGGTCTCCTATGCGAAAGGGCATCTACGAACCTGAACGAAGTGATTGACTACCTTAAACAGAGGCTCATGGTCCTGTCAGCGCGACTGCGACGATTTAAGAGAGCGATCACGAGAAGGAATGACAATAGGACTTTTGTAGCAGACGAAAAACGTTTCTATCGCGGACTAGCAGATGGCAAAAACAAGACTCCAAATTATTGTGAACCACCTAGGGCCGAGGAAATGGTCAGATACAGCTTCTGGTACAAATACCTGGAGGTTCTGCACCCCGCCCTTGCTGGGGCCCTTCAAAACATCTTGGAGAACCCAGAACACTTTCCCTCTTTTATGAAGCAGGGCGTAACGTATATGATACCCAAAAAGGTAGATGCTGGTAGTCCTTGTGATTACCGACCAATCACCTGCCTTGCGACCCACCACAAGTGTCTGCATTTGTCCCGTGGAGAGATAAATGCTCCACTGATACTGAACGACCACGCTCTGATTGAGGCGATGACTAATGAAGAATCGTACAGGTACCTTGGCATATTGCAAGCGAGGGGTTCACTCCACTCTGCAATTCAAAAGACCCTTGAGATTGCTTTTTCGGTTCACCTTAGTCGGATTCTGGCGTCTGGTCTCAGTGTGAAGAATATCACAAAGGCAATTAACACCCATGCGATTCCTGTCCTAACATACTCCTTTAGTTTGGTCACCTGGTCCATGACTGACCTCGAGAGGCTTAACAGAATCATCCGCGTGCAAATGTGTGAGCACCAAATTCACCATGAAATGACAGCTGAAGAGAGAATACTTTTGCCGCGCAAGCTTCGAGGCAGAGGGATTTTGGATGTTCGTCGATTGTGTGGACTCAGGTAACGCAATTGCGCGAATATTTCTAAAACAGGACTAACATCTTATTCTAGAACTACATCTGAAGAATTGACCTGTTTACGCCCTTAAAACTGGCAACTGTTGATTTTCAGAACATCGGACATCTCGACGCTGAACAGCTAGCTGCTCAGTGTCGAGGTAAACAGTTGCAAAAGCAACACCCCCAAACATTAGATCTTCCTTGCGTGGATAGTGAAACCTTGAACCTCTGGTTAAAGCGGGGAGAACAGATAGCGCCTTTGTGGAGATCCCAATCAGAACATCGAGCACATCATTGATAGCTGTACGATGCTTGCCTCGCAAGAATACACGCGCAGACATAATGGTGTTGCTGGGATCATTCACCAACAAATTTCCCTGAACACTGTTCTACTAGAGAGATTTGAGCCTTACTACAAATATAGCCCAGTTAAGGTACTAGAGAACAAATACCATCTCCTTTAGTGGGACAGGACTATTCTGACTGACCATCCAGTCATACACAATCTCCGGATGTCCTCTCGTTAGATAAACGTGCTCAACACGTGAGAATAATAGTCATAAGCGTTCCCCTTAACAACAACATTAGGCTCCGATACACTGAGAAGATCCAGAAATATTCGGAGCTGAAGCAGGAGATCCTGACCGTGTGGAGGGTGAACAAGGTCACCATCCAGCCGGTCGTGATCTCCTCCTCTGGGAACGTTCATGCGAGGTGCGTACAAATCTTGGAAGAGCTGGGAGCTCGAAATTCGTTACGTCTAATTTAGAAGGCAGTATTGCTGAACACGTGCCGCATCGTCCGGAGTTTTCTGGGAGTGAACAATGATAGCGGCTGAAATCGCCTTCTGTGGTGATCCCGCGTACACGACAGATGACTGTGCTAAACACATTTTTAACTTTTGACTTTTACTTTTTGTCTTTCAATTTTTGACCTTTTTTGTATATGTGTATGTCCGTGTGCATGTGTGAAGTTGTGTTTGCCTTTGCCCTGTAAAGTAAATAAAGTTAAAGTTTTGAATCGTTGGTCTCAGTCGTTGGCATTGGAACTATCGTTTGTAAGAAAGATGAATTCTCATAAATGGGCTCTCGAGAATGAATGTTGGATCCCTATAGGGCTCTCCTGGATGAATGTTTGGATCCCTATGAACGGGCTCTCCAGTATCAACGCTGGATCCCTATAAATGGGCACTCCAGGATGAATGTTGGAACCCTATAAACGGAATCTTCAGGATAGATGTTGGATCTCTATAGGGCTCTCCAGTGCAATTGTGGGATCCCTATAGACGGGCTATCCAGTGTACTCGTAAATAGTCGCGAATTATGACGAGTGCGCAAGCAGAATATGGAGTTCCGAAACAACGACTGACACCAACGAATCTACTAATCACTCGCCGCGTTTCGCGACCGTGTTTAGTAGCGAAGTACCAGGTCATGAGTACCTGTGGGATGGATGGTGGGCCCATTTAAATAATATAATTCAACGTATCAGTGCTACGAAGCCTGATATTGTACTTCAAGATCTGA